>PVIH01003303.1:36874-164027 GCA_004025045.1 Sigmodon hispidus | reverse complement strand
TTAAAACTTTATACTGTATGATACCAAATGTTTGTAAGTTAAACTTAAATCTTTATGGAATTACATTTAATACAGCCAGGCAATAAGACAAAACAACTTAGCAGGGCAGTATTTATAAGAGATTGTAAATAAGGAATTAAACCACATCCATGGTACAGTAGCAAAATTCTAAGGAAAAGATAAGAGACATGGTATAGCAACTCATGCCAAAAAAAATTGGACGTGAGGTTGAAGACCCCATCCTATATGACTTTTACTTCTTATTTCAAAAATCTTTTTCTGAGCTTTTCCCAAAGAGCCCCAGCCTTGCTATGGCTGTTACTTTCACTTTGAGCCGAAACTGCTGTTACTGTTACCTTGAGCTCAAGGTTACTGTGTGTCCACAGCTACAACAGATTACACCCACTCGCCGTGGGTCCACAGCAGCAAGAGGTTTCACCCACTGTTGGTGAGTTCCCTCTTCTCCGCCTTTATCTACAGGTCGGAGCTACCCCACTAGCGCCAAGAGGTTTCACCCACTCCTTGGTGAGCTCCCTCTTCTCCACCTTTATCTACAGGTCGGAGCTACCCGCTTTAATCGCGGATCCCACTTTACCTGGGACTTACCGGTGCACCCCCCGAATGCAGAAAGTTCTGAATCCTGTCGTCCGTTGGTGCCGAGTTTAGTTCTTATCTCTTCCCGGTACGGGCCACCACTTGTCGCACGCCACCTCGTCCCGCAAGGAACACGCAACACCGGATCCTTCTCTCTGCACTTTATTCGGGCCTTTCAGATATCTTCTTATCTTTCACTCACTAGCTCATTCTCTCTCTCTCTCTCTCTCACTCACTCACTCACTCAGACGAACAACCATTCTCTCACAGACGATGAACGACACTGGGAGGAAGCCCGCTCTTAGTGAAATACCCTCAGGGCTTCCAATCCAAGATAGCCACGTGGGCATCACCGATAGGCTCAGATACTCGGAAGCAAGCCAGATCCTTGGCCTTAGCCAAATATGGAGTTGTTTACCAGGGAGAACGCTCAAGGCCAGCGCCATCTTAAGGTGTAGCTGTACGCAGCTCCCTACACCAAAGCAATATGCAATTCTCCATACCCAGCTTCTGCTACTTCCCACATGTGTTCCAATATTCAAGCATGCTATTGCATGTATCAAATGTCCATTTCCAAATTGTTACTCCTGATTAGAAAATTTATCAGTGCATATATACACCCTGGTTGATGGACATTAGGCTCCTTTCCAATGTTTGGCTGTTACAAAGCTCTTACGGACCTGGGCAATCTGTGTGTGAACATAGGGCTCATCTCTGTCATGGAGATTGAATGCCAAAATATATATTATGTTGTACTTTGGGGGAACTTCCTACTGTTTCCACTGTGGTTGAGTACATTATATCTTATTGGCATTATTGTAATTGTTACATATCTTGATAATATTTCATACACTCAGTTTTTCAAGTTTTTGATGTAATCTAACATGCCTGTTTTAATTTTCATTTTCTTCAGAAAATCTTACCTTTTTCTCATTTGTCTCCATCTTTGGTGATTTATACACATTTTAAAAATTCATTTTATTGGCTTATTGATGAATTTGAATGACCTTTATCAGTGAATCATTTGGCTATATTTTTCTCAGGCTACCACTTACCTTTTTACCTATTTTTTTCTTCAAATAGAAAGTATCCTTTATTTTGAAACTAATTTAAACACAATTTCCTAATATGGATGGACAATGTCAGTCACAGAATACAAAAATTGTTAAGTAAAAATTAAGCAGAGGGCACAGAATACCTCCAAGGGTCTACAGAACAGTGAAGTCTGTTGTTGGCCTTGCATACTCACCATTACCACAAGGCAAGACACTGTTGCTGAAAGCACAAGTATAGAGAATCAGCCTCAAACTGATTCCACTCCTGTCTACTGCTAACCCTAACCCTAACCCTAACCCTAACCCTAAATCCTAGTCAAAAGTCCATAGCTAAGGTCATAATCTTTAGGGTAGAACTTCCATTTTTATTTTTATAACTGGTCATGCTCTCAAATTACTTTTTAAATATTTATCTTTATAGTCATAGATCTGAGCTATTCTCAATCTTGGTCAGAGAAACTTTTTTCCTTTGTTCATATAACAGTGCAAAGGCACACAATTGGTAAGCATGCTAAAAATACAAGACTGAGTGATCATCCCTGAATGAATACTTTTTAAAACTACCCTCCCCCAGCCAAGGCTCATCTCCAACGGAAGTGGAGGAGTGTAGTGAAATGCCATCCTTTGGATATGGCACAACATGACTATTATCTCATAAACTCAGCAACTATGATTATCTGTTCAATACTTAGCACAATCAAGTCAACTAAAATTCTGGCATAGGTGAGGCAGGGAGATGCTCTTCAGGTCCCAGCCTTTAATGGGATGTTATTGGTAGTTGATAGTTGCTGAGGGAAAAGGAATCACCACCAACATTTAAGGTGGGTCATCCTCCCTCAATTAATTCAATCTAGATATGTGTAGCAGTTTTTATTCTAGGTTATTCTAGATTCTGTCAAAATGACAGTCAAGTTTAACTATCGCAGGTTGCCTTTGTCAGGACTACCAACAGGTTCCATGTTTCCTAACACAATAGACATTCATAGTCTTATCTTTTAAAATATTTAGTATGACTATTACACTCAGTAGTACACAATGTGATCATTTAATATTATGTATACATTGTGAAATGACTGTCACATTCAAATTAATATCTTCATCACCACCCTTGCTGGATCTGAGATATTCAGCACTTACTCATAACTGGAATTTTGTGCTAGTTCATCAATATTTCATTTCTCTAACCCTCTAGCCATAGAAATTACTGCTTGGCCACTGCTTCTATAAATTTGACTTTCTTAAGCTCCACATATAGCCATAGCATTTTTTTTTTTTACAATCTGTTCCATCACTTTCAAGAAATGGTCCAACTTCTTTTAGGATGCCCATCTATCAATCCTCCTGCACTGTTTCATAACTCAGTGTCATTTATTTTAGTTTCTCCCCACTTCTTGGACTTTTGTCAAATCTCCCTGACCACTTACCAGTGGGAATATTTTTTCAGTATTCCTTCTTCCATTAATATTCATTCCCTTGATGATTTCACTTTAGATTATGACCTCAAATGTCATGCACATTCAGATGCTTTAGAATGTATATCTATATCATAAGCCTCTTTCTGAACTCAAGGTTTCTACCTCTAAGTGCTATATGATGGCTGCCTGAGTGTCTAATGGGTATCTCAGCCACTGAAAAGCCAAAGCTGTTGCATGACTCTTCCTCACTATCCACCTCCACTGACTCTCCCAACCTTGTCTTACTCACACATGCCAAGTCCCATCAGCCTGCTTTCTGGTCTCAGAAGATTTTACCTAACATTATTTGCCTCCCTGTCTCATCCTCCTACTCCATTTAACCTGGTGCTAATTTTTTTTCAAGTGCTCACTGTATTGATTCCATCTAAAGTATCTCCCCAGCCTCTAGACTTTATAAGCTTTTCTTGCCACATTTTCCCACATTGGATGTTAACAACATGTAAAATACTTTAAGTACTTGTTCTGCATTTGTTTTATTATTGCTGGCCTGCCATACAGGAATGAAAGTTTTCATACAGTAGAGACTTTTAGTTTAGTTTAATGCTAGACCATAGGGGCCAGAAACACAGGCACAAAAATGTTGTCAATCAATAGCAGTTAATAAAATTCAGTCACTAGGCAGGGGTTGGAAAAGGCATTCCCAGAAGAGAGAACAGGATTATAAACCTGCAGCAGTAAACAAAGGTAAAGCAGAGACCTACAGCTTAGCACAGGCTTTCCCTGACTTCCAGTGCCCCTCTTGAATCTCTGTGTTACCCTTTGTGAGCCAAGAGGTCATCCCCTGAGCATTCTCATAGTGGGAGGATGTGATTCCAAGGTAATTTGGTCTGAGGTTCCAGTCAGAAGTGTTGGGGTGGGGTGTGGGAAACATGAGTTTGAAGCAGAGCAAGCAAATACTTGTCTGAGAGAGGAAGCTTGATTAGCTGCACCCCATATACCTTGACCTCTATCCTTCTGCCTGCTTCATTCTAGCCAGGCTTTCTAGTAAAACCTGAATGATAGGAAAACAACCTTTATCATCTCCAAGTACTTTTGATCTAGCCTGTCAGGCAGCCAGTAGTTCTGTCTTTTTCTATGGCAACCCTGGGTGTCTCTTCAGAAGGAATCCAACACACTAAATGACATTTCAGAAGCTAATGCAGTGACCTGGGAGCAAAGATAGTAAATGCAAATGGGTGGGATGAACAGTCTTGGAAAATTTATTTTCTATGAATGTCCCCCAGGAATATGTTCTCAGTCTTGGGTCTGCTTTATGTAGAGCTATGCAGAGTCCAGAGTACTCCCTCAGAGTGGCTTTGTGTTACAACCCTCTTTGTTGCTAAGCCAGTCACTTTATCAGCCTGGAAGTTTCTTGAGAAGAGAAACAGGTCCCATCCTAAACCAGGCTTCTAGAGGCAAAGAATTGTAGCTCTCCATCAGACTGGAAAGATAACCCTGTGTCCCTCACCAACCTGACATGCATGGGACCCAGGGACCGGTGCTCAACTCCTTGGCTGGGTGACCTGGTTTGAGAAGTGTGTAAATGTGTGGGTTGGCAAGGAGGAAGGTTGATAGGCAGGCTTGATTTGATGTTCTGCCTCAGGAGAAATCATCTGGAGACCAAGAGCCTTAGATGGCTTCATGACGAATCATCTACAAATACTGAGAACAAAGAGATTGGGTCAGAAAAGGGCCATGCTGGGTCATGTTCACCAGAGGCTTACCAGGACCAAAGCGAGGCAAGGATGGCAGCTCCTACTGCAGAACCAAGTGTTATTTCGAGATCTTCTCCTTACCACTTACACATGCATCTATCTGACATGCCTCTAAGTGGCTTCTAAAGCCACTCTCAGTAGTAATTTTGAGAGCAATTAACCAGTCAGGAGGCAGCTGGTGCAGGATCAGGTGCCCCTGAATATACTCTAATTACCAAGAAATGATCTAGAGTAGGCTCCAGCCCATTTCTGTTTCTTTGTCTAACACTGAAGAATCTTCTGGATGAGGACTTCTGTGACTGCCTTTCTCTTTTCACTGCTGTGCCCCTCACCCATTCTCTATACTCCAAGCCATGACCACTTCCTGTTTGTTCTCTGCTACACTGGATCCCTTTCATATCTGATGCCCTGTCTGTATACATATGTGCCGAAACCTTAATCCCTGTGTGTCTTATTGGATCTATAATCCTCATTCCTTCATTTCCTCTAGTTGATACAGCCTTTTGTATTCTTCCCTGACAAGGTTTGTGCATACACTCCTCATTTCATTGTCTGGATTCTTATTGTATATCAAATCTTAATACCAAAAACTATTTCTCCTCTGCCCACGCAGGCCCCAAGGCCCCTCCATGTTCCATAGGAATATAAATTCATTTTAATTTCTTTATTACTAAACCAGGGGCACACAAAGCTGGAAGAAAAAATAGCATCTCTCTTCTACTCAAAGCACCAGTCTCTCATTCCACCAAATCTATTTGCTCTCACTAAAACACCAGCCATACTTTTGTTTTTACTGCATCAAGAGCAGAATGAGAAATGCCCTTCCATAGCAATAAAATTTAAACTTGATTCAAAAGAAAAGGCTAATACTAGAGGTCAAAAGTAAGAATGAGCAATTCACCAGGCCAGTTTGGGGCAGCCTGATATGGAGCAAAGCAAGTCACTTCATGCAGGTGTATCCAAAAGTCCAGGAAGAAAGACATTTCTTTGTCATTTCATTGTCTCATCTCCCCCTCAGACTTTTTTTTTTTATTGAGAATGAGAAGTGCACAAATAAAAAATGGTCAGATTCAGCAGGCAGTAGAGATAGATAATAAGACTCAAGATATGTAAGGAGGCAGGCAGGGCAGGTTTCAGATGGAGGGATGATGCAGGAAAGAGTACCTTGAGGACAAAAGGAAAGTAAGTCAGAATCCTCTGAGTTTCTCTACACTAGACATGCTGCATGAGCATGCTAAATGGGAACATGAGACCTTTTGACCCAAATCATATTCCCAGTACCATCAGTCATCATCTTCCAAAGCCTAGCAAATCATGAAGACCTATTCTCAGCATCTCTACTGTCCTCCAGGGCAATGGATTTCCATCCCCTCATAAATAACCAACAATTAAAACATGCTGCCTTAAAGGATAAATGAATCAGACATTGTCTGCCTCTAGAAGAAAAGTGGTCAGCCTCTAAAGGGGCTGAGGCAGATCTGGGTCAAGGCCTCTCCATGGGTCATGGGAAAGCTCACATTCATTATACTGGACAAGGGCTTGACAGTGTCTTGGATTTATCACAAGGACCTGAGACTTATAAAGTCAGTCAAACAGTGTGCTGAAAAGATTTGCCTTATACATGCATTACCAGTCCCTAAATGAAGCGATTTTAGGGCAGAGTATAGAGCTTTTAAGCATTAAAATGTCTTGGGTATACTCAACCCTTCCTGCGTCTACACACAGGCTTTTTTAGGCTCCATCTTCTGCCCTTCTTCCCACATCCTAGCTTTGCTCAGTGGTCAAACACTTATGCACGCATACTGCCTTTTCAGCGTTCTTATTATGCTCTGAATCAGAGGGTGGGAGGCAGATCTGGCTGATACTGAGACTGGGAACCCATAAGACCGGTGTGACTTCCTGAATAGTCTGTTGCCCTGGCACTGTCACAGGCTGAGGAGAGAGAGATTCCTCCCATGTGAGATCAGAAGTGGAACATAAGTGCACAAGCACCCATGTGAGCATGCTTGGTTAGTTATAGTTGGGTGGGGAGTACTTTCTTTGCTGTAGAAAATAGCACAGTTCAAGCTCTATTGGGAAGCAATATGAGATTATGCATAGCTTTGGAATAAAGATGACCTGGGCAAACATATTCTAAAGGACAGAAGGATCATGTAAGTCCTTTATCAGCTGAGCCCCAGGAACATAGGGAATAGCATTGTAAACAGATCTACTTAAGACTAAGATTATATGCTCATCAAAACAACTATGGAAAAACTGAATACCTCTCAAAATTAACCAGGAAACAGTTTATTTTTACATTATTTTACTTTTTCTTCTTTTATTAAATCATAATAAGAGTGTTAATAAATAAAATCCATAAAATAAGCTTTTTACTAAGTATTGAAGATAAAGATAAGCCACTATTCTGCTTGGCACACACATACACACACCCACACAGAGCCAGATTAACAATGGAATATTATAAAGTACTTACATATAGGTATGAGATTTTCTGTCATTCATCCATTCAGTTAGTATTGATAGTATGTTGAGGTGACTTTGATAGGTTTTTGGGACAGTGGAAAGCACACAAGGTGAGTTTCTGTTCTTATATAACTTGCTTTTCAGTGAGAAATACAGATAATAATAAAACATAAATAAGTGCAAATAAAATAGCTAAATTTTTATTAAGTTAGTTAAAGTAGAAAGCAATCCAATAGCTCTAGATTAGTCAGAAGAGGATCTTACTCAGACCCCCAATATTTTCATCAAAGCCTGAATATACGTCAGAGCCCTGAAAAGAGCCTGTTAGCAGAGAGAGCAGGTATCTAGCCCAGAGGTAAAGTACTTTAGATGTGCCCTAGGCACTGAGAACCTGGAGTGAGACTGTAGCATATCTGTCCCAGAGACAATATCAAGGTCTCAGAAAAAGACTGAAATCAGGTGAGCCAAGGCCTTTTGATTATAGTGAATCTGAGTTTTATCAGATGTAGATTGGACCTCAATGAGCGCTGAGACAGGGGCATGCTTAAACTCCACTCTGAAATGCTTTCTAATTTATTTTTAGAAAATATTCTGAAGTCAGATGCTATGACACACATTTTATTTATTATTATTATTATTAACAAAGAAGTCACACTTTCTATCCTTGTATATCCTTATTAAAGGTCCCTTCCCCCTCCCACCACATCAGGTCATTCTTTCTTCTCCACAACTCCCCATTCCCTTCCTGGGCAGGAAGCATGCAGTCCCATGGTCCCACTGACCGAATATTGCTTAGTTCAGTCTCCACTCCTGGCCAATCCAGTTTTTTTTCCCCCCTCCCTCAAGAGTGAGTCAGGTGTTCATCTAGGGAGTCAGTGGGATCCAAGGAGTCAGTCCAAGGTATTTCTGATCCCAAGCTGTTGAGTGTTTGTGGTTTGCAGCTTGGGCATGCTTTGCTTTTTTCTTGTTTGTTTGTTTGTTTAGAGTCCACTAATGAGTGAGTATATCCCCTGCTTATCTTTCTGAGTTTGTGATACCTCACTCAGGAGGATATTGTCCAAGTCCATCCATTTGCCTGCAAATTTTAGGATATCATTTTTTCTTACTGCTGAGTAGCACTCCATTGTGTAGATGTACCACAGTTTGTTAATTCATTCTTCAGTTGAGGGACATCTAGGTTGTTTCCAGGTTCTTGCTATTACAAATAACACTACTATGAACATAGTTGAGCTAATGCCTTTGGAGATGACACACATTTTTAATCCCAGCATGCAGGAGGCAGAGGCAGATGGACCTTTGAGTTCAAGGCCAGCCTAGTTTATAATGTGAATTCTAGGATAACCAAAGCTACACAGAGAAACCTTGTCTAGCACCACCTCACATCATCAAGAAGAAAGAAAGAAAGAAAAGATAGGAAAGAAGGAAAAATGAGAAGAAAGAAAATGTTCTGAGATGGCAATAGGTAATTTGGTTGTGGGGTTGTATGGTGTGATATTTCCAAAAATAGTTATAGAAAGCATTGATTGTCACCATGAAATGCAATGCACACAGTTTCTACTAATCCCTGTTTCTTTGCCTGCAGTAAACCAGAAACTTTTAAAAGTATGGTATCCTTAGGAACTTCTAAGCTTTGGGTGTGATGTGGGGGCTGGGAAGGCCCTGATATCAGAGGTAGGAGCTATGTAAACCATAGCTGTAGCCATCTACTTGACCTTCCCCAAGACATGCCATCTATCCTTACATGAGGGAATTATTATATGTGCTGGGTACAGATGCTGAGTGTAGATGGGCTCCTAGCCCAGAAGAATGCCCACCACATGCCCCTTCAGAAGTGATTCCTAACTTCATCCTACCATAGATCTTGGCCTGAGTATCCCCCAAATACAAGGCTTCTCGTTCCATGCCCTTGAAAATGAATCCTCCCATCTAAAACCCAGGCGAAACCCATTGAGACTGAAAGATAAGTTTGCTGAGGTTCCAAAGTAGGATACCTTTCTCACCCCCTTTTTCTCTCCTGTGCCCGGGGTCAGATGATCTCAGAAATAGCTGAACCCTCATACCCCCAGGGTCAGACCGGAGCTGGAAAAGGGAGCCCTGAGGCCGGAGGTGGGTGGTGCTGCCAAGGTATCTGGTGAGTCAGAAAGGAACTGGAGGAAAGAAGTTGACCAACTGGAGTGGTGAAACTAGTCCACCACCTCCAACCTGAGAATTAGGCTAGGCGGGAATATAAAGGGCTCTGGTCACTGCCCAGCTCCACATTCCACCAGAAGCCTCTGCCTTCTTCCCTCCGTGAGTCTGGTGAGTGTTAGCTGATGAGATCTTACTTAAGGCTGCAAGCTTCCAGCAGGCTAGAATATGGCTAGGGCCATTTACTCCATCTTTGGGTGAGTGGACATTACTATGGGACTAGATTCAGCTGGACTACTTATCCTTCAAGGGGAGGGTTAGTGTGCAAAGGAAAACATATATAGTACTTCCTACGTGGAGAAACTCAGGCAGGGCAGGGGCCTGAAGATCCTATTGGAAGTACAAGACTTGTCAAAACAAGCTCCACTTCTCCCACCTCAACCCTGGCCCTGGGGCTGCAGCTCATTTTCAGAAGATCAAGGCAAAAAGGAGCTCTCAGGCTGAACAGGCCAACTTGCTATTTTTTTCAGAGAAAAAATATCCTGAAACACAGAGAGAAAGACAAGTGAGTTGCTCAGAAATCCAGTGTTTTTGCAAGAGATCAGGCCAGGAGTGTGCTAGATGATTCCAGTTCGAGGCTGCTGTAATGGCCTCCCAATTCCCCTCCAGCACAGATACTCAGTTTTCTAAGGCTCTGGAGTCCTCTATGAGATATTTCTTTCTCAGAGGTTTTCTTAATACTGTGACATAGTTCCAGAATCCATTTTCCCAGGACCCAAGAAAAGACTAGACAAGCAAGTTAATTAACAGCCAGCCCATTCTTGCAGAACCTCATTGGAGAAAGATCCCTCTGTTGAGAGCTTTTCTATTCTCTCACCATTCCTACCCTTCATTTTCCTTTGCTTCTGGAAATTACAGCTTATGAAGGTTGGAAAATGTCCTATTCAAGAGCAAGAATGACAAGAACTAGCGCCACTCTGTATATCCTGCATTTTCAGTGGTTCATCTATTTTTCTTGCCTTCAGCCCAACCCCTGACTCTTTTCTTTTTCAGTTTGGTTTACAGAAGCTTTTGAGATGTCCCAGCAGCACACATTGCCAGTGACTGCCCCAGCTGTGGTTCAGGAATCCCTCAAGATTGTGTGTCCCCCAGCTCAAACTCAGCAGTCAACTCCCCAACCTGCACAATGCCAGAAGGTATTCCCTGAGACCCAAGAGAAGGGCTCCCCCAAACAAGAGGAGAAGGGTACAACCCCTGTGAAGGGGCTGCCTGAGCAACAGTGTGAGCAGCAGCAGGGACCACAAGAGCAGCATCTGTCTGTGAAAAAGGCACAGCAGGAGCTGCAGGAACAAGACCTGCATCTGGAGAAACAGCTTCCACCACAGGAGCCCCAGGCCCTGCATTTGGGACAGCATCAGCAAGAACCACAAGAGCAAGAGCTCCACACGGGAACACAGGGTCAGGGGCTGTGCCTGGAACAGCAGCAGCAGCAGCAGCAGCAGCAGCAGCAGCAGCAGCAGCAGCAGCAGCAGCAGCAAGATGCACTGAGATCAACGGAACCGAGTCTGAGACAGCACCAGAATGAGAAAGAGCAGGAACCAGAACTTAACCTGGGTCAGCAGCAGAAAACTGCCGCGGCACAGGAAATGATTTCAGGAAAGAACCAATTGGAACCACAGGAGCAGAAACTGCACCAGGGACAGAGGAACCAGGAGCCACAGAAGCAGGAGCTGCTGCTAGGAGAGAAGCTGCAGCAGCAGAAGCCCCAAGAACTGCAGCTGGCGCAGCACCAGAACCAACAGGAATCACAGGAGCTGCACGTGAGACAGCATCAAAAACAGAAGCTCTGTGAACCAGAACTGCACCTGGGAAAGCAACCCCGACCTGATTCACGGGAGCCAGAAGAGCAACTGGGAAAACAGCAGCAAAAGGAGTCACAGGAGCCAGAACTGCATCTGGGAAAGCAGCAAAGTCAGGAATCACAGACGCCTGAGCTACCCCCGCACCAGAAACAGGAGCTTGAGCCGGAACTGCACCTGGGAAAGCAGCAGCAAAGACAGGAAGAACATGAAGGATATCACATAGCACAAAGCCTAGGTCAGTCACATAAGCAAAAGAAAGCCCCCAAAACGCACCAGCTGGACGATTCATGCCTAGAACAGGAGAAGGAACTCTTGGACCAGCGGCTGGACCAAGACCTAGAAAGTAGAGATGAGCAACTGGAAGGGAAGCATGAACAACTATCGGAGCACCAGACACAGCAAGAGAAACAGATAGAACAAATCGTACCAAGCCCAGGCCAAGAGAATCAGACAATTCACCCAGTGAAAGGAGACAGTTTACTCACGACAGAGAAACAGAGGCAGAACCAGAAAGTACAAAAACTAAAGCAACCACCCCAGTGTCTCAGAGATGCTTTCACATAAGGGAAGAGAGCCATCCACTACACTGCCTTCAGGCCCTTGGCTGACCCATTCATCCATGAATCTCTCTGGCCCTGACCTTCTTCATGTCTATGACAGGCTAGGAAACAGAACATTTATAGCTCAGCATCCACCCCAAAGGGTTTACTCCTTAGAATCAGAGTCTCTTCCTTGGGGAGGGAGCAGGGATGGAAGGAATGTCATGAGTATAGCAACTCTGCCTTTACTCCTGGTACTTTGGCTGAATCTGTGAATATGCACAATAATATGTAATAAATCCTTAAAACCTTGTTAGCTTTTTCTTTTCTGTCTCTCATCATATTCAACATCCTCTGAAAAGGCGCGCGTGTGCGCGCGCGCACACACACACACACACACACACACACAAAATAAACAAACAAACAAACAAACAAACAAACAAAAACAAAAACCCTCAGTATACAACAGTCCCAAACAGAGGCTTTAATTCTGGCTGTTGGTGTGGTTTATCTGTCTTAACTCAAAAGTGTCTTGCATCAGCCAAACAGCCTCCACTCCTAGCCCACAGCAGAGTGTTTCTCACATTCATCTAACTCCTCCTGAGAGGAAAGGGACCCAAAATATGCCTAGTATGTTTGAAAGCTTCACCTGGGTTCTAGTAAATACCACCAGATGCTTCTTTCTGGCTTTTCTTTCTTTCTTTCTTTCTTTCTTTCTTTCTTTCTTTCTCTCTTTCTTTCTATAAAATAAAGTCTTTTTTATCTACATATCCTCTCCCTTCCCCCTCCCAAACTCTCCTGGTCAGCCTTCAGCCTCCCTCCTCCCCATCTGCTACCCTCTCCCCCAAAAGGGCAAGAAGTCCCAAGGTGGATCAGCTCAGCATCCACTCCAGGCAAGTTCAATTTTCTTATTCTAATATCAAGAATGGGTTAGGTGTTCCTCTGGAAGGAATGGGCTCTGAAGTGCCAGCCCACTCAAAGAAACACAGTCTGATCCCTCCCCTTGAGGCTCCACATACTGCCCATGTCCATGGATAGTTGTCTATCCTTGGAGGGTCTAGCTCTTTTTTCCTGATAGTTCCCATTCTTGATTCTTGATTCATTGAGCTCCCAAGAGCTCCAACCAGCCATCACTGTGGGAATTTTCCTCATAATCCCTATCCCCTTGCTTATGTAGACTCTCCTCCCCTCCTCTCAGCTGGACCAGGAGCTCAGCCCAATGCTCACCCATGTATTTCTGCTTCTACCTCTATCTATTGTTGGATGCTAGTTCTGTGATGACACTTAGGGTGGCTATTCATTTGATTATAGCAGAAGTCCTGCCTATTGTTTGAAGACTAGCCAGGGACATCTTATAAGTTCTTGGAGATTTCCCTAGCACCTAGTCTTTTTCCAATACCACATTGCCTTCCTCTATTAAGATCTCCATCTCTTTTTTCCTCCTTGTTGCTCCTCTCAATCATCTTCTTCTCTCATGATTCGTTCCCACACATTCTTAGTTGGGGCCCCTTATGCTCCCAATTAGCTAGGAAGATCCACTCTTCCTAGGGGAATCCCTGGACGTCTCTCATAAGTTCCTTCTGATCCCAATCTGTTTCAGGGGTTGTGGTTTGCAGCCTGAGTTTTCTTTGTTTTTTTGTCTAAAGTCCACTAATGAGTGAGTACATCCCCTGCTTATCTTTCTGGGTTTGTGTTACCTCATTCAGGAGGATATTCTCCAAATCCATCCATTTGCCTGCAAATTTTAGAATGGCATTGTTTTTTAACTGCTGAGTAGTACTCCATTGTGTAGAAGTACCACAGTTTGTTAATCCATTCTTCAGTTGAGGGTCATCTAGGTTGTTTCCAGGTTTTTGCTATTACAAACAATGCTGCTATGAACATAGTTAAGCTAATGCTTTTGGGGTGTGAATGAGCATCCTTTGGGTATATGCCCAATAGTGGTATTGCTGGATCCTTGGGGAGATTGATTCTCAGTTTTCTGAGAAACCATCATACTGCATTCCAGAGTGCCTGAACAAGCTTACACTCCCACCAACAATGGAGGAATGTTCCCCTTGCTCCCCATCCTCTCCAGCACAGACTGTCATCTGTGTTTTTGATCTTAGCCATTCTGACAGGTGTCAGGTAGTATCTCAAAGTTGTTTTGATTTGTATTTCTCTGATGGCTAATGATGTTGAGCAAATTTTCAGGTGCCTTTCAGCTATTTGTAATTCTTCTGCCAAGAATTCCCTTTTTATTCCTGAACCCCATTTTTGGCTTTTCAGCTGAAGATTATCCTCATTCTCTCTGAGAGTCCTGTGGCATTCCTTGAGAAGACTTTAGTAAAACAACAGACCATTGCACACAGTAGGGAGTGTAGACAGGCTCTGGATGGGGCTTAGGAGAGAAAATGACAGGGGCATTAAAGCAAAGGCTGAACTGACAATTAAGTGAGGAGTGGAAAGTGCCCAGAAGGATAGACACAGACTGCTCAGAAGGTGCCATGGCTGTTCCCCTTATGCTGGGTCCTGCCCCTGACTCTTCTGCAGCCTTTACTGCCCACATTCACATGAAACTCCAGACACTCTTCTCCCTGGAGCCTTACATCCTCCTCTTGTACCTTTAACACCTCAGTTATTGCCTTTAGCCATTTAGCCATATCATGTGGGCAGGATGTTTCAAGTTATATAAAGCTATTTTTACTGTAGGCATGGGATGTGTCAGAGACAGCCCCATTGAAGTATCCACAGACATTCAAATTCAATTGGTTGACCAGTATTCAGAAGCCTAACAGTCCCACTCAGCCCCAATACTTGCCTCTTTAGGAATCCTCTGAGTAATAATAACAGGATTAAATCCTTCCTGTATATATCAATATCCCCTAAACTCAGGATGAGGGTCTTTTTCATCTGAACTATTTAAAGAGCCAAGCTGCTCTTGCCTATTCTCTCTCTCCATGTAGCCTGCAATCTGTCCAATGCAGCAGGTTCTTAAAATTTCCACGGAGCCAGATCAGTGCTTGGGCTAGCCCTTATCAGTGGTTCTCATCAGGACATCATGAGATATCAGGCACAAGCCCTGCTGGCCATTAGTTTAGTAAGACAATCCTAAGTGCCCATAAGTACAATGATTTTTAATGTCTCGGATCATTATTGTTGGAATAGATTATTATAGTCTAAACCAGGAATGTCTGCCATAGGCTTGTGTTTTGAGCATGTTTCCTAGCTGGTGGTTCTGTTTGGGAAGTGCAGCGTGGGCTACGGAACCTTTAGGAGATTGGGGCTTAAATGGTAGAATTAAGTAATTAGCAGCAGACCTTTGAACATTATAGCCATCTCCTTAGCTTTCTGTTTCCCAGACCATCACCATGTGACCATTCCCCTTACATTTCCCCCCTCCCCTTTCCAAAGACTCAGCTGCTTTATAATTCCTCATCCACTACAATGTACTGGGACCCCTGGGAAAAGAAGGAAATAGTAAAAACTACAGGATACCAAAGTCCCAACAAATGTGCAAAACCAATAGGACCTAGTCAGAAAGTTACTAAACAAAATAATCAATAACTAGAAGGAAATATTTAAAATAATGGAAGGGAATTTTAACAAGGAAATCGAGATGCTTAATGAAAACCAAACAAAATTTGAAAATGAAAGAATCAAGCAAATAAAAGCCATAATAGGAGGCATCATCTATAAATAAGACCATACAGAGTAATGAGTTTCAGGGAGAGAAGACAAGGCCAGAACAATAATGCATATAGATACATATGCAAAAAAGAAGTTAGTGATATGACAGTAACTTGCAAGAAATCTGGAATCTTTTCAAAGGTCAAACTTAAGAATCCACAGGGTAGAAGAAGGTGTGAAGATGAAGTCTCAAGACTTAGACAATCTATTCATTGAGAGACTAGTCACAAATCTGTCAAAACTAGGGGGAAAATGTTCATTTAAATGGAAGAGGGATGTAGAATCCAAACTAGACAGTACTAGAGAAAAAGTTTGTCATAACATATCCTACTCAGGATGTCAAAAATACAAAGAAATGATGATAAGCGCTCACACAAAGGCAGAAATATCAGAACAATTTCAGGTCTCTTATCATTACCCCTAAAAGTCAGGAAAGCATGGAATGAGATAGTTTAAATACTGAAAATAAATAATTTTCATCTAACATTGTTATCCTAAGAATTTGTATCTCAAAATTGAAAGTGAAATAAGAATATTTCAACACAATCACAAGTTACAATTCAAGAAAGAATTAATATTACAGAAAATGATGAGAAATGGTTTTACTTAGGAAAATACACAAAAGTCTAAACTTCATGAAAGAAATAAATAAACAGAATAGAGTATTTGGAGAAAACAACCACATACAACACAGAAAGCCTTTAAGTTCCTAATACTGACAGAAGGGAGAAAAGAATTAACAATAACCTTATCTGCCAGAAGAACAACCAAAAAAACACACAGGAAGCAGCAAGTCCTTTCTATCAACAATCATAAAAGACAGAGTCAGATGAAGCAAACAATAAGATATGTCTATTGTCTCCCAAATGCCTACATAAATATAAATATGATATAGTAACATTCATGCTTCAAAAAGTATATTTCAAACCAAAATTCATCAGAAAATTAAATAGGGGTATTATGTATTAATAAATGGAAAATTTTATCAAAATGGAAATTTAACTACTACAAATATTTATGCTCCAAATCTTGAGACCCTCGATTCCATAAAATAAAAGCTAAAGGACAGCAAATATCATTTAAGTTCAGAAATAATAACAGTGACTTAAGTTTCTTTACTAATATTTAGAGAGATCTTCTAAATTAAAAAATAATCAAGAAATTTTAGAGGTAAACAATATCATACATAGTTCAACTGGATCACACAGAAATGTAAACAATAATTCAAGTAACAGAAATAAAGCATTATTCCCAGCAGCACATGATGCAATCTTTCTCCAAAATTAATTATATTACAATCCAAAACTAGCTATAAGAATAAATAAAGTAGTCATTCCTTATATCTTATATCACAGCAAATTAAAACTAGAATACAATAGCAAAAGAAGCAAAAGAAGAAATATTTGGAGGCTGAACAATGCATTTTTGAGAAAATAAATATTCTGGGGGGGATGGATCTAGAATGAATGCAAGCGATAGCACAATCTGACAGAATCCCTGGGATACAGGCAAGGCATTCCTAGGAGGAAATTAGAGAGGCCTCAGATAAATAATCTAATAATGGGCCTCAAGATTCTAGAAAAACAGGAAGACAAACCCAAATACAGTACCAAGTAATAGAACATAAAGCATAAATTAATGGAAAATTGTTGTCATTCATGTTTGAATATTGGTAATTCTGACTGGGATAATAAGGAATTTGAAAGTAGTATTAATTTGCATACCTCTAGTGGATAAAAAAGTTGAACATTTACAAAAATGTTTCTCAGCTACTCATATTTCATCTTTTAAGAATTTAATGCTTAGATCCATGCCTCATTATTTAATTCAGTTGTTTTCTTAGCTTTGGGCTTTTGTTTTAGTTTTAGTTCTTTATATATTTTGGATATTAATGCTCTGTCAGATGTATAGCTGGTAAATATTTTTCCTATTTTGCAAGCTACCACTTCATTTAAACAATAATGTTATTTATTGCACATAAGCCTTTTATTTTCCTGGAGTCTCAGTTGTTAATTATTGATTTTACTACCTGGGCTATGATAATCTTTTTTAAAGGTACTTTCCTGTGCTTGTAAATTGAAGATTATTTCTTATCTTCTTCCTTATCAGATTTAGGATATCAGGTTCTAGGTCAATGCCCTTCATCTGTTGGAGTTGAGTTTTGTGTCCAGTGAGAGTTAGAATTCAGTTTCATCCTCCTTTATGTAGATATCAAATTTGACCACCATCATTTGTTACAGGTGCTCCAACACAGACCTACATCTCTTAATCTGCACACAAATCAATTCTAAATGGATCAAACCCTATAATTTAAAATATGAAAGTTTCTCCTGTACTGATGAACTGCAACTTCCCTAGCTTGGATCCTTATATTTCACATGAAGTGTTTTGGCATGAGCACTCTAGCTAGTTCTTCCAAGTTGGCACACAGATTGACAAAATCCCATGGTGTCTGATCTAGGTTAGTGACATGGAGGAGTCATTTGGATCTACCCTGGCTTCAGGGAGAAGATGGTGTGGACAGAAATGCTCTGAAGGTAATCTCCTGGTTCATGGTGAACAATGTACTAACTATAAATCTGTGATTATCTTGGACTTTGGTCCCTATTTAATCCTGAAACTCCTGTATAACACAGACTCATTTATAGCAAAACTAGAAAGAGGCTGCCACCTAGAGCTAAAATACTGGCAATGTCAGAGGACAACCAATGTGTTGCTGAGGAAGGTATGTTCTACTGTCATTTAGTGAAATCTTTTCATTTGTTATGTCTATTTGATCTAGTGTGGTGGTTCTCAACCTGTGGATTATGAACCCCATGTCAAATAGCAAATATTCTGTGTATCATATATTCGCATTATAATTCATGACAGTAGTAAAATTACAGTTCTGAAGTAGTAACAAATAATTTTATGGTTTGGGGACCATCACAGCATTGGGAAGACTGAGAACCACTGCTCTAGGGTGTAAATGAATTCTATTGAAAACTGCTGATTTTCTTTATGGATGATGTGTATATTGGTAAGAGTGCACTGTTGAAGCCTTTATCAGTGCTACATTGCTTCTAATCTCTTCATGCTTTGGTCTGAGGTGTGTATTTGAAATTCTGTTTCCTATTGTTGAACTGTCTCTCCTATTCTTACATGATGCCCCTAACTCTTCCCTGTTCTTGATTTCAATCTTTTTCTTTAATTCCACATATGTATGGATAATCCTACTTGATTTTGGTTCTATTTGCTTGAAATACGTTATCCTAATCCCTTGAATGTCAGTACACGTGTGCCTGGAGAGAGGTGAGTTTCTTGTGTGTGGTATATAGTTTGATCTCATTTTATTTATTTATTTATTTATTTATTTATTTATTTATAACAATCAACTCTGTTCTTTTAATTGGTACTTTTAACTCATGTGTGATCAAGGTGCTCACGGATATGTAAGGTCTTATTAGAAGCATTTAGCAGTTTGACTTTATCTTTTAGATGTGATTCTTTTCTCTTCTCTTCCTCTTTTTCATCTTCTCATGAGGGCACATGGCTTTTTTTGCTTCTGATTCCTTGCTAAGGTTTTCAGTTTGTCAATCACAGATATTTGTGATCATATGATGCATGCAGAGACATCTTTTGATTATGACAAGCTATTTTGAGTTATAACATGTAATAAGAAATACAACGTAGAAAGCAGATGAAGCTGTGAAGAAAGAGAAAGCATGTAGCAGTGAGACACTGTCCTTGCACTCTGTTTACCAGGCACCTTCAATTTGAGAGACCCTGGTTGTCTTTGAATTCTGTCACATAAATTTACCCTTTGCTTTAATTGTTTTCTATTTTAGTTGTCATACCAAACCTATGGATGGTTTTACAATGCTGGGACACTATAAATCTGTTTCTATAGTTATTCTTACCCATCATTTTTAAACCCGTGTTTTCTTCTAACTCATTAACATCTCTTTCAGTTAAAGAACTAACCTTTAGCACCCCTTGTAAAGCAGGTTTTCTGATCCTACATTCTTTCATCAGTTGTGCATCTAGAAATGCCTTTATCTCTTCTTCATTTCCAAAACATCATTTTCTAGATGAAGTATTTATTTCAGTATACTGAGCCCCTCAGTATGCTCAGATGTCATGCCTCCCTCTTCCTGCTTATGAGGCCTCTGCTGTCAGGCAAGCTTGGAAACTCTGAAGGTGTTTGCTCTTGTTTGCCTTGAAAATCTTTGTCTTCAATAGAGAAAATCTTAAGTCAAGTTCTGCACTGCTGTGAACTGAGGTTTTCTTTTAGTTGGATATCTGTATCCTTGTTTATGCTGGGGAAGTTTTCTCTTTTGTCTTGAAGTAAGATTTATACTCCTTTGGCTTCTTCAAATTCTCCTTGAACTTTGAGGGTAAGAATTTTTGTGTTTTCTGATATTGTTTCATTTGCTTAATCTCTCATCCTTCCTCTCCTATAAAAATGTACTAAACCTTTGCTTCAAACTCACCAAGTTGATTATTGTTTGATCTATGTTCTGCTCTTAATGTTTTTGTTTTATGTTTTATTTTGTACTTTGTAGTTTTCAGCTTAAGAGTTTTTATTTTTCTTTAACTCTTACATTAATTCCTGGAGGATTATTTCATCATTGCTCTGTGTTCTCTTAAATTGTTTTTTACTTGCTTGGAGGGAGTTGTTTTATATCCCCTTTCAGAGAGATTGTGTACTTCGGTTAGTATCTGCTCCATCTGGTGACTGATGTTCACAACTATGTGAAGTCACAGTTCTCTGAGAAATTTTGACCCTTGATGACCTGTAGCATGTCATGCAATGGAGTATTACTTATCCTAGTCTTTTCACTATGGCTTGGTTTCTTCCCTCTTCCCAGAATTTTTAAGCATGCTGTCTGCTTTCTCTGAGACTGGAATTGCTATCTCTTCAGTACTTGATGCCATTTATTCTGCTGTTGTTTGTTGAAATAGTATCAGCTCTAGATATAAATCCAGGTCCAGGACAGTCACCAATTGCAGCTGATGCTTTGTTCAACTTGAACATGGGGTCTATGTACTCTGTTTCTTCAACTCTCTACTCTGGTGTCATTGTAGACCTTGGTACCTTGGCAGGCATCACTGTGGCTAGGAACCATGGGATTCCACCCAGTCCTGGGTATACTCACCATGTGTCACCAGCTCCTGGTTCCTATTTTATACTTGTAGCATCAATGCCATTATATTCTGCCATATCTGTACCAAAGGCCTGTTAGAGGCCAACACATCACTGAATAAAACTAACGTCCATGTTGCTACATTCTTCTTATTTCTTAGGTAGATCTGCCACACAATATGACTACATTTTGCATTCTTCATTTCATTTGATCCTAAAAATATACAGTAATAAAATGTACATACAATGTAGTGGAAAATCTTGGCTGCTTTTCAATATTATTCAAAGTGAACTTTGTAATTTTGAAAGTGAAGAGGCCTGAAGAGGCATCTACAGTGGTCAACTTTTGATCTATATGCTTTGAAGAGTTCACAAGCAAAAAAAGAATGAAAGTATATTTTAAGGATTAACCTACCAGTATGTAGAGTGTCACAATGGTAAGGATCGCAAAGTATCCAAGGTGCCTAGCCAATATTCCATATAATTCTTTGTAATTTTCCCTATTAACTAGTGCCATGATATAGAACTGCAAGACTGATATAGACTAGCTCTAATTAAAAAGCTTCCTCCAAAAGAATGAGGAGCTTAAGTAACTAGGTTTTGTGTGGCAAGTCTCCAAATGCATACCAATACATATGTCTCTTAAGGATTCAGAGTGAGTAAAAACATATGATAAATGTACAGATGCTGCTACAAACAATAATTCTTGTTGTTATTGAGCATTGGTCACAGATTAGTCAGTGTTAAATGTGTATGCATATCTAATTTACTCAACACCTGAGGTGAAGACAGGGCAAGATGATTGCTCAAACACTTTGTTAGTCACTGTGATTTAAACTCAGCTGTCTGTGAGTCTAGACATCATGCTCATAGTGAATGCTTTGCAATTCACAGAGAATATGGGTTTCTAAATGGTCTTTCTCAGGGATATGGCATAAGAGTGAGACTCAGAAGAATAGGAATCAGTGGACAGAGAAATGTCTTAAAGAAAACCACTTAAATGAGATGTGAGAAACTCTGTGAATGCATGAAATGGGTGAGGTGTGAAAAACAGAAAGAGAGAGGGAGGGAGGAAAGAACGGAAGGAGAGAGAAAGAGAGTTAAAAGCCTCGATGCCACTATTGACCCACTGTGTTTTACAATTAGCATAGAAAAATAGACACTTTCAACCTTGAATGAACTCTGACTAGAGAGCAGAAAAGCCATGGAACATGCAGGAACTCTGAGGGGGAAGATAACATGAAGATGGGAAGTTCAGTGGGGTAAGTCTGAGGCAAGATCATTCAATGAGATGCATATTAGGGATAGATTCCTGTAGCAAGAGGCCATTTGTCTATTTGTCTACAGCAATCCCTTCCTCTACATTTCAAATTGGGATACATAGTTTGACAAGATTAAATGGATTCATACAAAAAAATTGAACACTAAAATTTAAGCCTCTTTTCTAGAAGAAGTAAGTAAAGCATTGTTATAATACAAATTGAGGGTTGCCCTCCCACCTTGGGCAGTTTCCCCTTATTCACCTGATAAATATCTAAGGAGAAGACTGGAGTCCTAGCTCTCTCCTGTCCAACCCAGTGTTTAAAGTCACTGAGAATCATCTTTCACAAGCAGAGCCTACATCAAATCAGAAGTGACTCAAACTTTCCACACCCCCACATCCTGTTTTACTAGTCTATTCCTTGCTCTCTGATCATGCCTGCTAGTCAACAAGCACTCTGCAAACATACTATGCCAAGGGAACACCACAAAATCAGCCTTTCACTCATACAATTCATGGTACCACTCCTTGCTCAGTCCCAACTCCCAAGGCTCAGTGGCTTGCCTCTACCCTAGTTAAACACTACCACACTGTGGTTTCTCTCTGCAGCCAAAATTAATTCCTGTAATCACTACTTGCTTGTTTTTCAATTGTATCCGTGCATTCCATCAATCTCTCCACACCTAAATGTAAGCTTTACAGATCCTACCTGTGTCCTCTGTGCCTAGAAAATGGTTGATGTCCTGAAGCTCTGTGTGTTTATTTTGTCCTTTTGATGCTTGTGGGTTTTGGTGTCAAATCCGAAATAATGTTGCCAAGATAATGCCACAAAGCTTTCCCCTACATTTACTTTTTGTGGCTTTCCACTCTCAGGCTTACCTTTAAATCTCTCATCTATTTTCAGCTGATGTTTATGAAGAATATAAAAATCCAGTTTCATTCTTTTGAATGTGGATATCAAGTTCTCCCAAAATAATACTTTTTCTATTATGTCATTTTGAGACCACTATTGAAAATCAGTTGATTTTGCATCTATATGTGTGTGTGTGAGTGTGTGTGTGTGTGTGTGTGAGTGTGTGTGTGTGAGTGTGTGTGTGTATGTTTATCTGAAGGCATTCCACATGCTCCAATGGCCTATATGACTGTTTTATGCCAATATCTGATTATTTGGTATCTTTGTGATTTCATATGAACTTAGGATTTTTAAGTTTTCCTATAAAATGCAATAGGCATTTTGATGGGGATCACATTAATCTGTAGATAACAGTAAATATTGTGATTTTACACAGTGTTGAATCTTATAGCCAATGAATATAAATTTCTGTTTATTTATATCTAATTGAATGTATTTTTAATGAAATAAAAATTCTATACAGAAAAGAAAATAGCTGAGAAAAAAGAAAAAATGTTTACAAATAATACCCATGATAAAAAGCTGATATTTAAAATAATATAATGAACTCTTACAAATCAACAGCAATGAAGATAGTAATAATCATAACTAACTGTAACTCTAGTTCCAGAGGAGTTGATGCCTTCTTCTGGTGTCTACGGGCACCAGACACACATGTGGTACCCACATGTATGTAGGCAAATCATCCATATACTTATGTCTTAGGGTTTCACTTGCTGTAAAGAAACACCATGACCATAACAATTCTTATAAAAAAATTTAATAACGGTGGTTTATATTTTCGGAGGTCTAGTTCATTATCATCATGGTATGACATGGTAGAGTACAGGTGGACATGGTGCAGATGAAGGAACTGAGTTCTACTACTTTACTTTCAGACAATAGGAAGTGATCTGCAATACTAGACATGGGCTAAGCATATATGAGACCTCAAAGCCTGCCTCCACAGTTACACACTTTCTCCAACACATCCATACATACTCCAACAAAACCACACCTTCAAATAGTGCCATGTCCTAAAAGATTATAGGGGTCAATTAAATTCAATTGGTACCCAAATGGTGCCCAATGTGGGGCAATAAAAAAGTTTTTAAAAGATTCTGAATGCACAGGAAAGGATACAAAATGGGCTTTCTAGTCTCATAGTCTCATGCTAGCAGCAGCCTAGAGGACTCCCAGAAGCATCTGTAAGATGTAGTCAACCATCAGCTGCCAGCCACCATGAGCTAAGCAGAGTGGCCAATTTCTGAAGTCTCTCTCACAGTTATGGTACAAAAAGGGAAAGACTTCTTCCAGCCACTTCTTGAAGGTTTGGGAGCACACCCATGAGCTTAAAAACATAGCTCCATGATACTTAATATTGCTTCCCAGAATTGGGAAGATAAGTGTGACTCAAGTGATGTCTCTGCCATGTTGAAAAGCCAAGCAGGGCAGAGCCAGCAGCAAATGGTTCTAGCCATATAGTTTAGCAATTTAAAAACTCTCCTTGTCCAAAGATAGTCAAAGATGTGCAATAAAACAAATTCAGAAGGAGGAAATTTCTAAATAGGTTACTATGTATGTGGAAAAAATTCGTAGACTTGGGAGAGAAAATCAAAGTGTAGACAAAGTCCTTAAATTGAGAAATAAAATAATAAAATAATAAGCCATGAAAATATGAAAAATCCAGTGGCTAGATTATATATATTATTGTGATTTCTTTTTAATTTTTAAGTGTTAATGAGCTAACTTCAAAAAGACATTTGATTGTAAAGACTGCTAAGTTAAGCCAACATATATCTTAAAGGTATCTTGACTTTAAAATTTGGGTTGAAGGATATGTTGCTTTGGAAAAAAAGTTCTGCTTTTGTTTCTATAGAAGATGAGATCTGTGAATTGCATCCAGGTTAATATGGTTTGATCTACCAAGACCTCCTGAAGGCAACTGACTGAGATTATGCAGCCTCAAAGATGACTACAGCCAAGATTTAACCGTAATTCTAATTTTTCTCGGGATCCCCATAAGATTTTCAGGCCCCCAATCAGCAGCAAGTAGTATGGAAAGCTATGCCCAAATTCCCAAAATATTGTTATAAATTTTTGGTTTTATTATAAATTGTTAATGGTGATAGTCAGTCTCTTTCTAGGAGAAAAAAGAGAGGTATGATAAAGAAATCATAAACGCAATAGATTATTGAATCTACTTTGATCTGAAAAACAACTGTTAATCTCAGAATACTTTACATTGATATGGGTTTTGGTTTATCAATACAAATTTAAGGTTAATTTTGTTATTCTGTATATAAATTTCTACTCTTGTTTAAGATATTATGTTTATGCAATTAATTTAAACTTATATAATTAAAAAGTACAGATTAATTATTCATCTATTATAATTGAACTTATAGTCATATTAGGTTTTTTAGGTGTATGGAGGTATATTTCAATTAGATAGGTAATCTTCAAACACTTCAAGGACCTACAGAGTATGACATTTAAAATATTTTAAAAACTTAGACTTTTCTGGACAGTGAGATATGTCTGCTCCTGACAGCACCAATATACTTCTAGAGAATGATGGGCATTGAAGAAACTCCATATAGAGTTTAATTTCTTTGTGGCAAAAAGTTAGAATAATTTCTTGCCTCAAATACTTGACAGTATGCTTTATAAACTGAACATGCAGAACCCATAGGAAACTGACACCTAAAGTTTGACAGAATAAGCTGAGGTGATCCTTTAAATTCCTGATGTGCAGAGAAATGTCAGACATTCTACAGGACACAAGAAAAAGCAAATGACAAATTTTGCCAAAATGAGCAGAAGAGCTCTTCAAATATCTTGATTCACTGAAAAGCCTAAAACAAATCTAGATTTGTAGGCTGAAGATGGATACCCTGATGTTACCAAGAAACTTTGGGTGACTGTAAGGCAACCAGATGTTTCTGTAATTTCTAGAGTTTTGGAAGTTGCTTACATTGCCCTTTATTACTCAGGTAATATCTTCTGTGGTCTTTGTTTGAGTTGAAGACTGGCTAGTTATAATTATAATTTTCCTTAATTATGAGAAAAGATAAATTAGATATAAAACTATAGCTTCAAAAAATAGGATAGATGGCAGAATATTTTCCCCAGTTTTGCTAAATGCAAATAGACTAGATATTGTAACTATAATTCTTGCTTGATAACTGTTTTGTTATATGTAATTTTACCATGTTAAAATTGAAAGATTCCTTTTTATTAGACAGAAAAGGAGAAGTGATGTAGGATGTTTTTCTATGCTATGAATATGCTTCATTGGCATTTATTAATAAGAAAGGTGTTTTGGCCTACTGCAAGACAGTTTAGAGGCAAGTGGGAAATCCATGCAGAGATAAAGGAAGAGAAGGGAGGAGTCAGACACAAACTCTGCAAGCTGCTACCCAAGGAAGCAAGATGTAATGGAACATAGGGAAAGCCATGGAAGACATGGCAATACATACATTAATAGAAATGGTTAAGTTAACCTGTAAGAGTTAATTGGTAATGATCCTGAGCCATAGGCCAAAGAGTTTGTAATTAACATAAGCCTCTGATTAATTATTTCATAAGCAACTTTGAGAATGTGGTGGGAGAGATTTGTTGGGGCCTTGGGCCCAGAGAGGTCAGAAAACTTCTGGCTATAGCTTCCTGTCAGCTAGTTACTGATTCAGCCTCCTTAAATAAGGATAATTTTATTTAATCAAAAAATATGAAACATTTTTGCATCATTAAATAAATATTCCAAAGTATAAACAAATGTAACACATTTTAAATTAATATTCCATAACAAGGAACTTTAACTTTCCTAATTCTGGGAAAAACATTAGTGCCTTACCAATGTTTGCCCTTTATAGAGAGTCTTAGTTGTGCAACACCCTTTTGTAGAACAAGGGAACAGCTGGAGAAGTAGATGGCAACAATAGGCAAGTAGTTTATGACAAATCACCTCCATTTCTGTAAATGTGCTTTGTTAAGTTTTGAATAATATTGTTGACAATGTGTAACTAAGCTTATAAACTTTTAGCTTTGCAAGGACAAGATGTGTCTGGCCTACTATGTAACCAAGCTAAAAAAATTAAAAAAAAATTGCCGAGTGTTGTTTTGGGTTTAAAAATTGTTTTGGGTGGGGAAAACATAAAACTAGCTTGAACTATTTGGGGCTGGATACTTGTGTGAAACTTTTTTGGTGGGCTGAAATTTTTTTCTTTGTGATAATTCTCCTTACCCATCTCAGGACCTGAGCCTGACTACGGCAGGACCGTGACAGCTCCATTGTTCAATTACATCTTCACCAGCTTTCTGCTTTTCCATGGTTCTTTCACTGCCTAAGGTTGGCTGTCCTGCAATTGTCGTGCTTTGGAGACCAGGATTTCTCAAACTCAGAGATACACCAGCCTCTGCTTTCCAAGTACTGAGATCTAAGGAGTGTACCACACTATCACTTGGATCTGAGCTTTTTAAAAATTTCTTTTCACAAATTGGAAAATTAGCTGGGTGAAATCTTACCCTGAGGTTACCACTCCCTCTATGCCATGTCTTAATTAGTATATCTCCTTGAATACAGAACTTAGTTCCATTCCACTTCCTGATGCCATTTTCTCTTCAAATTGTACATTTTGTATATTTTCTTTTCCAGCTTGTCTCTGAACACAAGGAACTGTGTTCAGAGTCTATACTAGGCGGTTTTAAGATTTCCTTTACAAACAGAATTAATCCAATTCTCTTCACTTTAATCTCAGGCAAACACTTCAGACAAGGGCAAAATATAGCCACATTTGTTTAAAAAAATCATAAGAATTTTCTGGGTTTCATATTAATGTTTATCTCTTAAACTTCTTAAATTAGGCCTCCACACTTCATTAAATCACACTCAGCACCCCAGTTTTTCATGTTCTTACTAGTACAGTCCATTAAATAATACTTAACACATTTAATTCCTTTCCTAATATACAGCCCCAAGGTCCATATTCTTTTAAACAAAAGCAAGTCAGGCCTATCACAGCAGTACCCCAGTCCCCAGCACCAAATTTTGTCTTAGTCAGGGTTTAAATTGCTATGAAGCATCACCAGGTATATGTAAAGAAATTTATGTATATGTAAATAAACAAATAAATAACTGGAAATTGAAGCACATGCTTTAATTCCACCACTAAGGAGGCAGAGGCAGGTGGATTTCTAACTTTTAACCCAATCTGATTCACAGAATTAGTTCAGAACAGTCAGGAATTCACAGAGAAACCCTATCTCAAAAACTTCCAAAATTGAAATAAAAAGTGAACAAATAATATCAAGTTAAATTAAAAACCCATGATTAATTTTTACTTCATATCTTTTAGCACCTTAGTTAGGGTTTTATTGCTTTAAAAAGGCACCATGATCATGCCAAATCTTATAAAGAAAAGTACTTAACTGGAGCCAGTTTAGAGTTTGGAGGTTTAGTGCATTATTGTGAGAAGCATGGCGGAGTGCAGGTACATATGGTTCTGGGGAGACAGCTGAGAGTCCTACACCCAGACTGTCAGGTAGCTGAAGAGAGAGTGACACTGGGCATCACTTGAGCTTCTGAAACCTCAAAGCCCACTCCACAATGACACACCTCCTCCACCAAGGTCACACCTACTCCACAATGACACACCTTTAAAAATTACATTCCCTGTGAGTCAATGAGGGCAATTCTTGTTCAAACCCCTACATCTAGGATTGCTATTAGTAAAACACAAAATAGTTTGAAGAACTTCAATATTGAGAATTTTTGTTTTTAATTTTTTTTATTTAAATTTTTTAAAACATACCTACCACTGTTCCCTCCCCCTTCCCTCTCCCAGTTCTCCCCCAGCTTCCCTCCACCACATCCCCCATTCATTCCTCAGAAATGTAAGGTTTTCCAGGGTGAATCAATGTAGTTGAGTTAGGACAAAGTCCCTTCCCACCCATTAAGGCTCAGTAAGGCATTGCTCTGTAGGGAATGGGCTCCAAGAAGCCAGTTCACACACTAGAAATAAATTCTGGTCCTACTGCCCGTGCCATTCAGCTGACATCCACATTCAGAGAGCATAGGTAAGTGCCATGGAAGTTCCTCAGCTATCTGTTCAAAGTCTCTGACTTCCAATAGCTCAGGCCAGCCTTCTCTATGGGTTTCCTCATCATGACCTTGGCCCATTTGCTTACATAATCTCTCTTTCCTTTCTTAACCTAGACTGGGAGCTTGACCTAGTGCTTAGCTGTGATCTCTGCACCTGCTTCTATCAGTTACTAGATGAAGGTTCTATAATGACAATTAGAGTGGTCATCAATTTGATTATAGGGGAAGGTCAGTTTAGGCACCCTCTCCACTATTGCTTGAAGTCTTAGCTGGGGTCATGTTTGTGGTTCTTGGGTATTTTCCTAGTACCAGGTTTCTCTCTAATCCTACAATGACTCCCTCTGTCGAGGTATTTTTTTTATTGTCCTCCATCTCTGCCCCTCTTCCAACTCAACCATTTCATTCCCTCTTATTCTCTCCCTGCCTCCTCTTACTCTTTCTCCTCTATGGTCCCAATTTACTCAGGAGATCTCTATTTTTCTTTCTCAGAGTGTCCATGAATATCTCTCTTAGTTTCCTCCTTGTTTTCTAGTTGCTCAGTGGTTGTGCATCATAGCCTGGTTATCCTTTATGTGTAAAATCCATTGATGAATGAGTACAGACCATGTTTGTCTTTCTGGGTCTGTGTTACCTCACTCACAATGATTTTTTCTAGTACCATCAATTTGCCTTCAAATTTCAAATGCCTTTTTTTTCCTGCTGAGTAGTATCACATTGTGTAAATATATCACATTTTTAAAAATCCACTCTTCAGATGAGGGGCATCTAGGTTGTTTCCAGGTTCTGGCTATTACAAATGATGCTGCTATGAACATAACTGTGTTAACATCCTTGGGATAAGAATGCACATCCTTTGGATATATGCCCAAGAGTGATATTGCTAGATCACTGGATGGATTCATTTCTAGTTTCCTGAGAAAGTGCCATACTGATTTTTAAAGTGACTGTACAAGTTTACATTCCCTCCAGCATAGGCTGTCATTAGTGTTTTTGATATTAGCCATTCTGATGGGTGTAAGATAATATCTCAGAGTTGTTTTAATTTGCATTTCCCTAATAGCTAAGTATGTTGAGCAGTTACTCATTTGAGATTCTTTTGTTGAGAATTCTCTATTTATCTCTGTAAACTATTTTTTAATTTGATTATTTTTTAATAGAAATCAGCCCTCCAAACTAAATGGAGAGAACTCGAAGTGATCCACCTAAAATCAGGAACAAGACAAGGCTGTCCTCTCTCCTCATATCTATTCTATAGAACTCCTCAAAGTTCTAGCAAAAGCAATAAGACAGCAAAAGGAGATCAAGGGCATGCAAACTAGAAAAGAAGTCAAATTTTCACTATTTGGTGATGATCTGATAATATACATAAGAGACCCCCAAATTTTTGCCAGGAAGCTTCTAAAACTGATAAACTGGCAGGATACAAGATTTTAAAAAATCAATTTCTCTCTTAACACAAATGATAAAAGGGCTGAAAAAGAAATCAGAGAAACATCATCCTTTACAATAGCTGCAAATAACATAAAATATATTAGAGGAACTCTAATCAAACAAGTGAAAGACCTGTATGACAAAAATTAAGTCATTTAAGAAAGAAATTGAAGAAGATATGAGAAAATGAAAAGATCTTCCATACTTTTGGGTAGGTAGAATCAACATAATAAAAATGACAATCTTACCAAAAGCATTCTACAGATTGAGTACAATACTCATCAAAATTCCAAAACAATTCTTCACAGACTTTGAAAGAATAATACTCAATTTTATATGGAAAAACAAGAAAACCAAGATTGCCGAAACAATCCTCTTTAATAAAAGAACTTCTGAATGCATCACCATCCCTTACTTCAAGCTCTTCTATAAAGTGACAGTTAAAAACACAGCTTGGTATTGGCATAAAAACAGACATGTTGACTAATGGAATCAAATTGAAGACCCTGACATTAATATACACAACTATGAATACTTGATTTTTTACAAAGAAGAAAAAAGTATACAATGGAAAAATGAAAGCATCTTTAGCAAGTGCTGGGAGTATAAAGAGATGATGGCATGTAAAAAATGCAAATAAATCCATGACTATCACCACCCACAAAACTCAAGTCCAAGTGGATCAAAGATCTCAACATAAACCCAGTAACACTGAACCTGATAGTAAAGAAAGTGGGGAATAACCTTGAACATATTGATACAGGAGACTATTTCCTAAATATAACACCAGTATCACAGACAATGAGAGCAACAATTAATAAATAGGACCTTCTAAAACTGAGAAGGTTCTGTAAGAAAAAGGACATGGTCAATAAAACAAAATGACAGCCTATAGAGTGGGAAAAAATCTTCATAAATTGAGATTCTTATAAACATTTAATGGTATTTAAATGGTGTAGTCACAGTGTTAAACCAGTAGTTACTTAAAAATTAAAAGTATACCAATAATTAAGAAATCCAGATTCTGGGATTATAGACAAATAGAAATCAATATATAAAAATTATATCTTCCATTATTGAAGATATTAAAATAATCTATAAAGGTGTCTAATAGATGAAGACATAAAAGTGCCATGTATATACTGTGGCATAGTATAGTGGGACTTTAAAAAAAAAAGAGTGAAAAAGCACTTATGACATGGATGACCAACATGTTACATGAACTTAGTGATCTAAGTTAGTCACAACATGATAAATGTCACATGATTCTACTCTTTTGAGGCAGCTAAATTAGCCCAACTCATAAAAATAATAAAAACATGGAGTAGAATCATAGCTGCCAGATGCTGTGGAAATAGAAAGTTGATCAGTAGGTGTAAAGCTTCAGATATGAATGATGAGTAAGTTCTTGAGAACTGTGTAACACTGTGCTCACAAGTTAACAAAAGTAAATAGCATACTTAAAATTTTGGTGAGGTAATAGATCTTGCATGCAGAAATATCTAAATACAGAAAAAGTTGCCCAGTGGACAGTAGGTATTCAGTATTTGTCATTAACAGCTATACATGTATAAATCTCTGAAAAACAAATATTCTGTGAATGGTGTATTTTCATGGCTCTCATCAGTCTCTCTCTCGTTGACCCTGGTCTGTAGCAGAAAGCTCTGCTTCCACATCTGTTGTGGGATATTTGTACACTGTATGAAGATATGTTGTGACTAGTGTAATAAAAAGCTGAATGGCCAATAGCTAGGTGGGAGAGACACTGGGCAGAGAAATCTAGGTGTGTAATTTTATCAACCAACTCAGAGCAAGTCGATGTGCCATACTAAGAAGAGGTAATCAAGTCACATGACAGAACACAGGTTTAAAAAGTGAGTTAGTTAAGTTATAAGAGAAGGCTTTGTTTATTTTTTTAAGTTTTATGGAATTATGTGATATGTATTTGTTTTAGTTTTTAAGTTATAGTAGAATTCTGTAGTAAGTCCATATTTTCTTGTGTTTGTTTCTGTTATTGCTGTTTTCTATTTTTAGTATGGAGTATTTTATTATTATTTCAAGCAGGTTACAAAGTATGCATTTGTTAAAATCATTCATTGAATTTAGGTTTAATTTTACTATCTAAAAACTCACCAGTTTTTTCAGAATCTTCAATTATCAAAACAAATTTATAATGTATGTCCTTATGATTTTCTGGAATTTCATTCATATCTGTTATAATATTTGCCTTTCAATTTCTAGTTTTATTGAAGTAGGTCTTCCCTTTTCTGCTTAATTTGGTTAAGAATTTGCCAATTGTGTTTAATCCTTAAAAAATAAATTAATTAACTAATTTTAAAAAGGATGGGGAAAAGTCTAAGCTAAGGCCAAGCTTTCATAATTAATAGTAAGTCTCCAGGTCATTATTTGTGGGCTGGCAGTTTGAAAGATAGTCTGACAAGAAAGGTTGCTACACACCATAAAGCTTGTCATCATAGAAAGTGTCCAGTGCCTTACTTCCCTAAAGGTACCAAATTTTTAGCCTCTGTGGATACTTATCAGAATGATGGAATGGTTTGCAAGGGACTTTGATGGAGATCAAATGTTGGGAAGATGAACATTTTCTAAGCTATGATAAGTTGAATAAAACTATTTCTAAATTATAATGCATGTAGAGAGAGGCATGGAAATGGCACATTTGCCTTCAACTCACAATAAAATTATGACAAAAACAGTATTGAGTATTTCATGTTTCCTAGGAAGCTATGGGCAACAGCATTGATATGGCTTACATTCTATCTACATGATACTTCAACCTCTGGAGACTCTGCCAAAGAATTCACTGTTGTCTCACTAAAATCATTTAATTAGTCTTTTTAGATTCTGACTTGTGAGGGTAAAGTTCTGTTTTATTTATTTCCAAATTTCAGTGTGTAGTTCAATACCTGAAATGGAGTACTCACTCAGTGTTGAGTGAATGTATTTTGGGGCATACCTCAGTGAGTTCTGCCTCTATACTATGCATTTCCCATGGTTCTGAAATGGACATGCCTCTTAGATAACCATACTGTGTTGTTGTTATCTAAAATCATAGCCAGTGTCTTCCCATTGACTACAAAATGAAGTGCCATGAAACAGAAGGAGGAGTCCAGAAAGATAAATCTGAAACTTGAATCATAAAAATACCATTCTGTTTATACCATTACTCAAAGAGAAACATAGATACCAGTATGCACAAACTAGAGAAAAAATCTTTACACAAATATGCTTCTTAGTGTATATGAAGAAAATGTGTGTGTGTGTGTGTGTGTGTGTGTGTGTGTGTGTGTCTGTGTGTGTCCATCATAGGACTCTTTTGGAATGGAGTAAATAAACTGTTGCACCCATAACCATCTCTCTTGGGCAGCCTCCCACAGGCTTCTATCTACAGTATTCATTTAGCAAGTATTTATTGTGCTATATTCCATATCAGAAATTACTGGTAGCCCTGGACAATTGATAGATTTGTTTAGTATTTAAAACTCCATTCCTCTTCCCCAAAGCAAATACTTCTATAGTGCTTTCCCTTACAAGGCATGACATCATTTCTTGGAACTAGTACTAGGATTTTATTCAGTGGGATTGGCTCTGTGCCTGTCTTTGAAAAAACATGTGTGTTTGTGTTCTCAAGTGCTTGATAATGTTTAGGATAAGAAATTCTATGCATGTGTGCCTTAAGAACTGAGAACATCCTAGGATTCTAGTAAAGCTAGGAAAGACTATAGTAGTAAAGAAAGTATCTATCATTAGACACATTTCTTGTGGATGAGAAAAGGTTTGTAAAGTTAATATTAAAATTTCTATTTAAATTGTATTTTTCTTTTCTAGTCTATAAAAAATACAATATTGGAAACGAGTCATATATAATGAAGGTGACTGATTTTATTCAAGTACTGTTCTCTCCCTATGGGCCTATGATTCATTTTCAAACACAGAAATCTGTTTTCTAGGTTAGCTTTGAACTCCTGGACCAATAGCATTTCTATCCTCTCTTTGTAACTTTGGCTTTCCCATGCTCCATCCCCAGGGAAGCCAGCAATAGCCCACCCATGTTGCAAGCTTTCTTCCCAACCTAGAATACAGTCAAACTACTCTCCTATTTCTATTGTAAGAAGGGGTTTACTATTGACCTATTGATGACCCAGGTCAACTCTACAGCCAATTTCTCTATTTCTTGGATTTGAGAAGGTGGAATATCCTGTAGGTACATTCTCGGCTACCCCAGGATGCCCAGCAGATCTTAATTCTGTTTGGTCATAAATAGTTTTTTAAAGTTATTCCTCTCAGATAGTTGCAGTCCTCTCTCAGTAACCAAATTCTCATTGGAGATGCAGGAGTCAGAGGCTGGAGATGTAATTCATCGATTAAGAGTATCTGCTGCTCTTCCATAGAACTTGATTTCAAATAACCTGAGCTGAGACCACCAAATGCACCAGTAACTTCAGCTGCAGCAGATCTAACTCCCTCTTCCAACATCCATGGGCACCTGCACATGCATGGCATTCATTCACACAGATGCACATACACACATATAAATAAAATGATAAAGTAAAGCTTAAAAGATATTTACATAAATGCTGATATTTACATAAATATTGAACTTCATTTGCCTTCATATTCTTTATGTAGACACCAACAATTTTAAAAAGGAATTTTATATTACTTCCATTTTCAATGATACCCAACCCTGTGCTTAGATAATGATAGATGTTCAACAATGCCTATGTTTCGTTAAGTGTATGCTTTCATTTAGAACCCACTCAAGAACGCTGCAAAAAGAAGTCCCTTTTATAATAGTGGAACACACTCTGTGTGCATGTGTGTGTGTGTGTGTGTGTGTGTGTGTGTGTGTGTGTGTGTGCAAATGCACACATGAAAGCCTGTGATGCAGGACATAGAGAGATCCACCCTATGGAAGCTTGACATGACTCAGAATTCCAGACACAATGTCTGAGCTCCCCACTTGGAAGCAAACATAATACCTGTTCGTCTGAGTTTCACACACCCACATGCCCATATTGTCCCAGTTGAGGGTGTGTATAGAAAGGGAGGTGGAGGCAAGAAGTAATTTGCCTCCTTCTATTTAGCCACAGCCTCACTTTTGAGACTAGAAGGAATTTATCAGAGACCAGGAGCCAGATACAATGAGACTTAAAGCTTCCAAGACATAGACTTTAGCTCCTTTCTATTGTGCTTTGTTGAATTGCTGTGTTCACTTTGTGGGATTGCTTGGTTCATGCCTATGAAAGACTGAGTCTGAGTTTCTGTCACTTAAAGTGAAATTATATTTCTTTTTTATTATGAATAAAGAAGTCATATTTGCTATCCTTGTATATCCTTATTCAAGGTCCTGTCCCTCTCCCACCACATGAGGTCATTCTGTCTTCTCCACATCTCCCCATCCCCAGTGGGCAAGCGGTCCCAAGGTCCCAATATTGTTTAATTCAGCCTCCAATCCTGGCAAATCCAGTTTTCTCCCCCCAACATCAAGACTGAGATGACACCAACATCAAGGTGTCAGTCCAAGGTGTTTCAGATCCCAAGCTGTTCAGTGGTTGTGATTTGCAGCTTGAGCATGCTTTGCTTTTTTTGTTGTTGTTGTTTAGAGTCCACTAATGAGTGAGTACATCCCCTGATTATCTTTCTGGGTTTGTGATACCTTGCTCAGGAGGATATTCTCCAAATCTATCCATTTGCCTGCAAATTTTCGGATATCATTTTTTCTTAATGCTGACTAGTATTCCATTGTGTAGATATACCACAGTTTGTAAATCCATTCTTCAGCTGAGGGGCATCTAGGTTGTTTCCAGGTTCTTGATATTACAAATAATGCTGCTAAGAACATAGTTGAGCTAATGCCATTGGAGTGCCACTGTGCGTCTTAGGGTATACACCTAGAAGTGATATTGCTGGGTCCTTGGGGAGATTGAGTTCTGAGAAACCACAATACTGCATTCCAGAGTGGCTGAACAAGCTTACACTCTCACCAACAAGGAGAAGTGTTCCTCTTGATCCACAACCTCTCCAGCATAAGCTGTCATCTGTGTCTTTTATCTTAGCCAATCTGACAGGTGTCAGGTGGTATCTCAAAGTTGTTTTGATTTGCATTTCTCTGATGGCTAAAGATGATGAGCACTTTTTCAAGTGCTTTTCAGCCACTTGTAATTCTTCTGCTTAGAATTCCCTTGTTAGATCTGAACTCCATTTTTTTGATTGGGTTATTCAAGGTTTTGGGCTCTAGATTCTTGAGTTCTTTATATATCTTAGAGATCAATCCTCTATCACTTGTAGGGTTAGTGAAAATATTTTTCCATTCTGTAGGCTGTCCTTTATCTTATTGACAGTGTCCTTGGCTTTACTGAAGCTTCTCAGCTTCAGGAGATCCCACTTATTGATTGTTGATCTTAGTGTCTGTGCCAATGGCATTATATTTAGGAAGTATTCACCTGTGCCAATTTGTTGAAGTATATTACCCACTTTCTTTTCTATCAAGTTCAAAGTGGCTGGTTTATGTTGAGGTCATTGATCTACTTGGATTTAAATTTTGTGTACGCTGACAGGCTTGGATCTATTTACATTTTTCTACACACTTCCATCCAGCTATGCCAACACCATTTGTTAAATATACTATCTTTTTTCCATTGAATAGTTTGGGCCTCTTTGTCGAAGATCAGGTGTCCATAGGTTTTGGTTTAATGTCTGGATCCTCAGTTCTATTCCATTGGTCCACAGGTCTGTTTTTATGCCAGTACCAGGCTGTTTTTATTACTGTAGCTCTATAGTATAGCTTGAAGTCAGGGATGGTGATACCTCCTGAGGTTCTTTTGTTGTTTCTTAAAATTGTTTTGGCAATCCTGGCTTTCCTGTTATTCCAAATGAAATTGGGTATTTTTCTTTCAAGTTCCAAAAATATTGTGTTGGGATTTTGATGAGCAGGGCATTGAATCTGTAGAGTGTTTTTGGTAGAATTCAAATTGTGTATTTAAGTAATTTTTCTTTAGTTTCTTAAGAAAAAGTAAAGTAAACTTACATTTTTACATTAAAAAGACATTATCATAAGCAGCTATATGTTTAATATATACAATTCATCAGTAGAACTCTGTAATTTTGAAGCCTGCACACAAGCCTAAGGAGTCTTTGGGAAAATATTTGATAAAGCCAATGAATGAGAGTATAATTTCCTCAGTGTGGCCCAGCAGGGTGTGAGGGGAGTCTGGGCAAGCATCTCCTCCTAAGTGAGAACAGGAAGGATGTCTTTTGTGAGACATGAAAGGGCTGGTTATGGTCTTGAAAAACAGCTTTTATTTTAAAAACAATGACAAGCAACCTTTTTGGGGGAATAATGCCATTAAATTCTCATGGTTGATATACTCACCTTAGAAATTTAGTCTACCTCTGAAAGCATTCTTTCTGCTTTTTAAAATTTTTTACTGTGTTCATTTGTTCTAACTCCTTTTTTTCTAATTTTTTTTTTAGTCATAGTCTGAGAAATAAGGGAGAATGGCCTCTGAACATCTGCTGTTCTTTAACAAAATTATATCCAATAGCAAAGGAGGGCCTAGAAAGATGGCTCGGTGATTAAGAGCACTTGCTCTTACAGAGGACCTACCTCCAATTCCTAACAAGCATTTAGAGTCTCACAAAAATCTGTGATTCTAGTTACTGGGGATCTGACACATTCTTCTGGCTTCTGAAGGTACTGTACACATATGCGGTGTACAGACACACATACAGGCAAGCACTTATAGATATAAAAATATCTAAAAATACATAGGGATTTTCCATTTATACTAAGTTTTTAAAAATTGTATTTCTTGTCAAGTATAGGTAAAGTGGCTCAAACTTAGAAGTTCAGAGCTTGGGAGCTGAAGGTAGGAGGATTGATTCAAATTCAACTCTACCTAGAGATAAAGGCAGAAGGAAGGAAAGAAGACAGACGAAGATTACTTTCTCAGAAGCCTTCCCATCCTTGTTAGAGCTGGGTAGAGATTCTGTGAAAGTCTGATGCTTACTGTCCAGTTCTGTCTTACTCCCCTTCTCTTTACTCCAAGACTCAGCACTTTAATATGGACACCCACCTTGTCTATTTTCTTTAGTTGACTGAGGCTTTTTGTTGTTGTTGTTGTTGTTGTTGTTGTTGTTGTTGTTTTTGTTTTTTATCATCTCTTCACTGATTACAAACAGCATAGAAAACCAAATGAGGAGATAATTTCCACCCATTTATTACAAATGATATAAATTTTTAATCTATATTTGGTCTAAATCAACCAAAAGGGATTCACAATTATTCTTGAGTTCTTTAGGATATAGAGAGTGCTAGCTAAAAATTCTCCCATATATCAGGCAATACAGAGCAACTATGCTATAGATCATACTAGGCACCTTGTCTTAGAGATCGGGTTTATTTCTAGCTATGACTCTTTTCAGACCAGCAGATGTATTTCTTCATATCCATTTATCTTCTTTGGAATATTTTTAAAATAATGTTGAATAGTTTTTTATAAATATGTCACAAGAAAAATGGCTGACAAATCTAAAGCCAGGGTGAAGAGTAGATCTAGAGGAGGACCTGTGTTTCCCACCTGCATGTTACTCACATGTTCCTATTCACACACTGGTCTTGAACTTACCAGGTTTGGTGTTCTTTAATATAATAGGATATTTTACCTCTCTATAGTGGAGAGATGGCCCTTAAAAGAGATGTGGAACTGAAATAACACTGTGTGACAGTTATTTTGACTTGTTGACAATGGTCTATGCCTTCAGTGACAAAAGCTGAATCCTAAGGGTCATTAGCCACTCTTGGAAATTTTGGGTTCATCAAATGCACTCTTTGGGTTTTTTGCCCTTGTCTGTATCTATTTAGAACAAAAAGGTATCCCCCAGAAATGCTGTGTCTACATTGTAAGGAAAGTGACCAGCCATAACAGGTGGAGAGCCAACCACCAAGGCCAGGCAAAAAATAGTGATATAGAAAAGAGCTCCACCCTCTATGATTCTTTAGGCCTCTGATATGGAAACAAGGGAGAGGAGCTGGATTCTCATAGAATCCCTGTGCAAAGATTATAAGACCGAAAATCTCTTAATAGAAATAAAAGAAAGTACCAAAACATCCACCATAAATTTTATCAGCTCCTTTTGGATGAGACATAACACATAAATCAGGGCATGTATGCAACAGCTGGAGAAGCAGGTTGGACTCCTTCATGTTGGAAATCCAATTTTGTCATGTAGGTGATGAGAGTGAGGATAATTTTGGAGATTCTATGAAGGAGAGTAACATAGGTCTACTTTTATTTAAAAGTGTTTATTTTGATCTAATTTTAGGTTTATAGACAGTTTAAAAAGAACATATATTCCTAGGTAGTTTATGCACAGTTATATTCTTCTTAATTGTGTTAATTCTCTCTTTTTAACAAATGCTCTCTACTTACAGTGTAGTTTCATGGATATAAACCAGTCACAATCTGAAAGCTATTATAAATAAAAATTATTTTGATGTATCTAAGCCACATACTTATAGTTTACCTAGTCTGTATTAAATGTACTCAGAATAATTTTATTAGTCTATAGGTGGGAAGAATCATTTAGCACAGATTAATTTCATAATTTGGTACTAAATATTTCCCATAATTTACTGAATACTAAAAAGTAAAAAAAAAAACTGAATGCTATGTAGACTCAGAACATAAGTTTTACTAAATATGTATCACTTTTGTACTAGTGTGTGATGTAAAATAAATAAGTCAAATCATAAATCTATGACACATCTTTACAGAGAAAAGGAGGGAGGGATTATATGTAGGAGAGAATAGAGAGTGGAAGAGATTTGAAACAGCATGTCTCCATAAGTAAAGTCCAGGTATATCTTATACTTTCATAGTAGGTATACTTTATCTCCATAGGTGACAGAGTAATGTATCTTGATGAGTAGAAGTAATCAGAGGTGATGCCAAGGGTCCTGCTGGGACTGCCGAGTAGGTAGTAGGTGGAGATTTTATTCCTGAAAATAGAGGGTGAAAGAAAGGAGGAAGAACACAAATTTAAGTTTTGAACATATTGAAACCAAGGTGGCCATAGTGCAGGTACTCAGATAAAGAAGCTTTTTAAACAATGTATTTTAATAAATAGTAATTTTAAGTTATGAAGTTCAGGATATTCATACACAGATTAAAAACATCACATTGTGTTCAAGATATGCCATGATGTCTGGGCATCACATATCTGAAATACAGGTAAAGGTCCAGGTCAGAACACAGGTGGTACTAAAGTGCTTCCGTGAGAAGAGGGGCCTCAAACACACCCGAAGAACTCAGCCTTTCAGGGACTTCATTCCATACCTCAGAACCACAGAGCCTCTGGTTATCAAAATATTCCAGGATTCCTCTATTATAAAGATAAAACCACAGAGTCTGCACATCCAACAGTGTACCATTGTAGGCAAATTGCTCATTTCCCAGGGAGAGAGACTTCTTAAGAGTCAGGAAGAGGATAGGTGCATGGAGGGGTTAATCCCCTCTGATCTGAGGGGTGGATAAGACTGGGAGACCAGGTTTCATTCTGGTGAGGTCATGGGGCAGGCTACAGCATGTCTCCCAGGAAAGAAGGCCAGGCCATAGCTATGCTTTGTATCCTAGTGTCTGGGACAGGTAAGAGTCAGGTGTGGCTGTCATAACAGGCCTGCTCTTGCCACCTGGGAAAGGCCTGTCATCCAGGTGGGGAGGGCAGGAAGGAGAGATTGTGATGTCAACACAAGTTCTAATTTGTTTGTTTGTTTGCTTTAGTTTGCTTTGGTATTTTCAGGTATGTAAAGTGCAAGACCTCTGATATTTTAATAAAATATGACTTCAAGAAACTAACTTCCTTTATCTTATTCACTTTTTCCATATTTAGTCCTGGCAAGGTGTATCCTACACTGCCACATACAGGTTTTTGAGTTTCATCAAATATAATTTTCAGTGTATTGAATAATGACATTTTATGTTGTCAGTTAAAAGCAAAGTTCTTTTATAGTTACCATTGTTCACAAAAACAAAGGTAGTTCTTAAAAAATAGTAAAGATAGAACAGTACCAAAATATAAACAACCAACAAACTGAAGACCTTCCAAAGACATTAAAGTCACCTTCATTATATGAATGTCTCTAAAACAGTGGTTCTTAACCTATGGGTTGTGAATTCTTTGGCAAATTTCTATCTCCAAAAATTATTTACATTACAATTCACAGCAGCAGCAAAATTACAGTTATGAAATATCAGCAAACATAATTTTATGTTTGTGGGGTCAGCAGAGCTTGAGAAACTGTATTATAAAGAGTCTCAACATTAGAAAGGTTGACAAGCACTCCTTTAAAAGATACAAATGTCTCTCCTTCTTTTAGGGCTTGTTAAGAATTATCTCCATTCATCCATAGATTTCCCCTAGTAACTGTGATCATATGGGGAGAGGGAGGAAGGGGAGGTAGGAAAAGAACATGAGAGAATGGGATGGTTGAGTGGGGGAAGCAATGGAGAGGGAGAGAAAAGAAATAAATGACTTTATAGAGGGAGACATTGTGAGATTAGAAAGAAACCTGGTGCTGGGGAAACACTCAATAACCCACAAGGTGAGCCTGGCTAGGACTCCAAGCAATAGTGGAGAGGGTGTCTAAACAGGACAGGACTTCCCCTATAATCAAATGAATGGCTACCCTAATTATCATTATAGAACCTTCATCTAGCAACTGATAGAGACAGAAGCAGAGATCCATAGCTAAATTCGGGGCTGAGCTACTTACTGGTCCAGCTGAAGAGATGGGGGAGAGGTTACATGAGCAAAGAGATCCAGGATCATGATGAGGGAGACCCACAGAGTAGGCTCAATAATGCTATTGGGAGCTCTCAGACTCTGAAATGACAGCTGAGAAACCATCATGGAGTGGATCTAAAGCCTCCAAATGTAGATGACAGTCTAACAGCATAGGCAGTTTGTGAGGCTCTTGAAGTATGACCAGAGTTTATTCCTAGAGCATGAACTGGCTTTTCAAAGCCCATTCCTTACAGAGGAACACTACTCAGCCTTGATACTGGGGGAAGAGACTCAGTCCTACCTCAACTGGATATGTCAGACCAAATTGACTCACCTTGGGATTCCTGGCCCTCTCTGGGGAATGAATGGGGGGACAAAGTGGGGAAAGGCTGAGGAAAGACTCAGAGAAGAGGAGGGAGTGATGGATATGAACAAAATTTTTTAATTAAAAAGTTTAATAAAAAAGAAAAATGTATGAATTTATTTCTTTAAACAGTCTCCATTGTTAATAGAGAGCTGGGATACTCTATTTGGCTAGAGTCATTTGTGCTCAGGCACTCTGAACCTGGTGGATCCCTAGGGTGTGGGTGCCTGGAGCTTCTTTGGCCATGGCTGTCTTTTCTTCTCCAGTTTTCTAGAGCTCAGCACATTGCAAGTACTCTAAGGGGAAATCTCCCTCCTCTGCTCCCCACTTTCCTCTTCTGTCACTGTTCTATATCTTAGGTACCCTGACCCACCACACACGTATATGGTCAGAAGTTTGGTCACTATGTTCTTAGGTGGCCTCTCCCAAGTCTAGGCTTGTGGAGTCGTGAGTCCCTTTAACTCCTTGCCTTTCCCTTTTTCAGTCTCCCAGCTCTTGTGGTTTTAACTTGATTATTCTTAGACCTGCTTTCCTTCCCTCCTCTGTTCCTGCTGCCCAAGAGAAAGGTCTTACCACCTCTTCTTCCCAGCCACTGTGCACGTCTCCCTTTCTTACCCTCCCCTGTTCCGGTTCATAATGTGTGCTCTTCACTAATGCTCACAGTGCTTCAGTCTTGTCCCTTCTTTGGCTTCTGGTTCCCTATGGGAGAAAACATGCCATGTCCATATGTGAAGATCCTCAGGGTTAATTGTGTTCTACAGTAGACAAGTCCTGAGCCTCGGAGAGAAGCCAATTATCTAAAAGCACACAGTAATTATTGGGTAAGCTAAGAGCATCCCTGGCTCTTCCAAACACACACCTTGCCCTTACCCCTCCTTATGCTAACAAAACCTTCTTTAAATACTTGGTGTCTACTAGTCATCACTGCACCGTTTAGAGTGGCCTAGGGTCCTATCCTGCAATGAAGTTCTCCTGAATAGTCTGGAGTTCCAGACTTCTCATGGAGTCTGGGCCACAAGCTCTTCTACTGGTCATCACCACTGACTATCCACCACTGTACACTACTTCCTTTAGCTATTGAGACACAAGGCACCTTCCCTCACATGGCTCTTTGCTCAGCTCATGTTCCTTTTGCTGGAATGCCTTAACTCATTTCACAGAAATAGATTTTTTTTTCCAGTTCAGAATGAAAGCTATTTCAGACACTAGGATAGTAACAGGAAGTCATCTAAAGGGAATCTGCAGTCTGGGGGTTTCCCTATTTCTCTGGTGCTTTGTTCTTGCCACCAGCCATATCCCAAAGTCTTTTCTCTGGGCTCTGTGACATACTGGTTCTTCCACGTTATTGTTCAGGTCCTGATTTGCAGCATCAGCCTCTGAGCTCCAGATTCTCAATTGCACTAGACCAGACACATGCTCTTAAGACCAGAAACCCAGTTCCTAGTCCAGAAGTTCTCAGCATAGCCTGATCTTCTCCACTTGCTGGCTGAATGAAACTTGAGTAAAGCATTAAGTATTTTACCACCCCATCCCACTGATACAGCTCTAGTTCCAGAGGCAGACCTAACTAGCAGAGCCTTAGATAAAACAAGGGACTGGCCACCCTCTTCACCTGTGTCCTAAGAACAAGTACAGTGGTCCATGGGCAGCTCATTCTGATGAGTACCTGCCTGTGCCAGCAAATTTAGCCCTGAGAGCCTTTTTCATGTTACTTTTCAGGTCCTGAACTAAAACTGCCATTACTTCTATATGAATGCTACCAGGTTGAGTGAATTTACCTCTTAAGAAGGCCTGGATTTCTTTGAGTCTCTCTTTGTTCCTTGCTCCCACACAGCCTATGGTCCAAGTTGACTAGGTCTATAGTTTAAGAGAGACACATTAGGTCTTCAAATGCTATAGGATGTCTTCCAAAGATCTTAAGAAAGTCTAAAGCTTTCAGGCAAGCCATAGCTGTACCCAATGTTGATGTTAGGACTGTACCAACCTCAGAATGAGGATGGCTTGCCTACTTCCATTTCTTTCTTTCACAATCCACAATTCTTTTTATTCACAATATACTTTAATTGACAAATAATAACTTTACAACTTTATATTTAAGATGTTCAGTGTGATGTTTTGTTATACCTATTATATAGCATCTTATTTAGCTATTTAATATGTACTTACAATTGATGGGAAACCATGGGTTAGGACTAAGCTTCTGCACTAGCCCAGCATGCAAAACTGGAATTTTGTCCTTATGCTGAAGTTATGCATGTTGTAACAACAAAACACAATTGTTGAACTGTTTATATTTTCTTCTAGAAAACAGGAAAGAAATATGAGAGGGGGAGAAAGAGGAGCTTTAGGCAGAGAGAGAGAAAGGGTAAGAGATGGCACAGAGAATAGAGAGAGAGGAAAAAAGAAAGCGGGAAGAAGAAGAGAAGAGAAATAAGAGGGCAGGGAAGGGGGATGAGGAGAGTTCCCAAAGATGTTATGTTCTAGCTTCTATGTCTAGGAAGTCTTTCCTTTAATCTTATATGAAAGGGGCTTTGGAAACAACCACTCTGTTTCTATTGTTCTGTTTCTTCTTTTCTCAGTCCTCCTCTCTGTTAGTGTCTGTGGCTCAACTCATTAGAATAGTCATTATATTTTATAGAATGAGAGTGATGTGGTTCTCATTTCTAGGACTGCAAATGAATACTACTAAAAATCTTTAAATTCTTTGTAATTTTCTCCTTTGACAAAAACTTTTTTCTTCTTTTTATTTGAGACAGAGGGAAAGCGGGAGGGCAGGGAAGGCAAAGAGGGAGTTTTTGTTATAAGGGATAACCCATTCAAGAAGTCAGGATTTCCTGTGTGTAACTGCGATGCCATGTTCATGAACCAGCCTTTCTAGCTTTCATCCTCATCCTCCATTTGCCCCATTTTTTCTGACATCTCTTCTATGTGGTGCCCTTAGACACACATGAATTCAGATCAATCACAGCTACCCACACAAGACCCACACAGACTTTTTTTATTCTCATGTAATCTGAACACTTACACATCTAGTCTCATTAGACTGGTGCTCATTGTCCTTTAGTGTTGCCACCATGAGTACAGCAATTTTGTTATTCCTCCTGTCTTTTTAATTCAATCTCTGATGACATTGAGTGGCAAGTGCCAACGATGGCCTTCAGTTTTCTTCAGCTACCTATTTGGTATTTCTCTGATCCATCTTGCTCAATTCCATGAAGCACCTAATAATTGAATAAATATCTGCCCATTTTGTGTAGGTTCTTCATTTTAATTCCTATTCCTGACACGCAGGGTGGTGTCATTATCCTCATTAACAAATGAAGAAAAGGAAACAGGAGCTTAAAAACATTAAGTGCTCAGTCACTCAAGCAGCAAAAGGCAGTTCCCTAGTTGGAGCACTAGGCTTCAGACAATACTGAAGTCTGTGCCCATTACCATTCCCCTGCATTCCAGAATCCCCAACAGGAGTGTGGAGGAATCTAGGACTGCTTGACTCTACCACCCAGCCAGCCCAAGTTTTCCATGAGCTCATGCCAAGTCAATGCTACTTCTCCCACATCTTCACCAGTGTTCATGATAATCACTTCTGGGATCCCTGCAGTCTGAGTAACTTATACATATGCAGAGAGGCAGAGAGATAGGTATCATCTGTCTACTGTAACCACCCAGTTTATCTTAATGGGACCTAATGGTTTTCTCAATAACAGGCAGGACAGAAGACTGCAGCCCCTAATTTATTGCTCAGATGACAAGAAGAAAAATAAAATCACTTTGTCTCCCACCAGTTTGGTCTGAACGCCACTTTGAGCAGGGAGCAAGTTAAATACTATTTTTCTGAATTTAATGACACTATAAGAGAACCAGTTACTTCCTCTGCTACCTGCATAGACTCCTAGAGCTACCCCAACCCAACACTCTGCCAACCAGAACTTCCCACAACACTTCCCTCACAACCCCCACACCCAATACCATCCTGAATGCCTGCTCGGGACTATCCCAGATGCCAAACTTCTAAGTCAAAAGTCATGAGTGGATTTGGAAATTCAAGGCCAACCCTTGTAAAGCGATGGGGAGGTGGAGTAAGAGCGATGGTGGTGAGGTCATCGTCATCCCCAAGTCCCTCCACGCCAACAGGGAGGCTGCCAGCCCTAGGGGGTGAGTAAAACCTGAAATTGGAGGAAGGGCAGATGGGTCCTATTGTTACTAGAGACTAATTAGTACACCCCAATCCTAGGCCACCTCATCACTCGGGGCAGAGATGTGACATGTATAAAAGGTGGGCCAGCTGAGAGTGTCCCAAACAGCTCAGTGTCTCTCCACTCCAGACTCTGGTGAACTCTGGTAAGTCCACTGAGGTAAGGCCCTTACTGCTGCCTGGTTTCCTGAATATTTCAACTCCTGGGAATAGAGGTAGGCTCTGGGTGATTAGAAAGGAAGGCTTTCTCTGTGTACCCTCCTCTTCCCTACCATTTTAAACCAAAGCACATTGAACCTGCAAGACCTCTGACTGAAGATCTGGGGAGACAGAGCTGAAACTAGAAGAGAGCTGTACCCAGAAAGAGGGCCACAAAGCCCCTGCTGGCATGGTGCGGGCATTGTGCTTCTCCAGGTGTTAAGAAGGAGAAAAGGATGAGCTCTGGCAGATGTTGCCCTTCAGGGAGAAAGTCGGGGTAAAGGGAAGAAGTGAAGCAGAATAGCTCAGGACAGAGAAGAGGAAGCTCGGAAATACTGAATAGCAAGGACAGGACAGTGAGAGACCCTCCGCCACCTGAGTTGCTTTCTTCAAAAGCCAGAGAAGGAGTGATGCTAGATGTGTCACTTTATCTACCTCTGGGTCTCTCTGCTCTAAAATTCCCCTTGAGGATGGTTACATTGTTATTTTAAATTCTTATACATTTATTTGCTAAGTTGACACTGTGATAAGTAAGCGCTAAGCGTCTGTGGATGGATGAATTCTAATACACACATCCATGCATGTTAGAAAGCTTGGATGTATCTTTACATGCTGACTTAAACAGCAACGCTTGAACAGGTTGGTACAGAAAAGCACATTATGAAAACCAAAATGATATAGGTTAGGCAGGACTCAGATCCTAGAAAATTTTGTCTTTTGATCCACAGTTTTCTTTATAACATACATAGCTGTTTATCTGTCTGTATGTCTTCCTTTCTTTTAAAAAATGTCTTTCTCCTTCTTCTTCTCTCCTTTAAAGCTTTTTTTGCATTTTTTTCTTCCATTCTCATTTTCTCTTTTCTTCCCTGACCCCTCTTCCCCCTCCCCTCCTTCATCTATTACTTTTTTTTCTTTACAGAAAGAGCTAAAGAAGCCTACAGACACTTAATTAACTTAACATGTAAGCAACAATGGACTTACACAAGTATACATACACACACACACACAGAGGGAGAGAGAGAGAGATTAAATACATGAAATAATCAGGTCAGAGTCAAAACAGCAGCATGAAATGGCAGGGAGAGTCAGCTGGCCCCAAGATCTTGGGCTCAACCTGTCTCACTTTTTGTATTTGTTTCTAGTTGGAAATCCAGAATGTCTCAACAGAAGCAGAAGCAGTATGCTCCCCCACAGCAATGCTGTCCTCCACCCCAGCAGTGTGCCCCCCCACAGCAGTGCTGCCCCCCACCCCAGCAGTGTGCTCCTCCACCTCAGCAGTGTGCTCCTCCACAGCAGTGCTGCCCCCAACCCCAGCAGACCAAGCAGCCTTGCCAGCCTCCTCCCAAGTGCCAACAGAAGTGTCCACCACCCCAGCAGTGCCAGAAGTCCAAGCAGAAGTGAGCTCCCAACTTGTAACCAGAGTAGAATTTCCAGGACAGAACATGATATCTGTTCTTCTTGGTCAGCATCTGTTATTCCTTCCAAATCAGCCATGTGTGGGCTCACCCTTCTTCTGGATCTATCATATTTCACACTTGGAAAGAAGCTTCTAGGCTGCAGCTTCCTCTATCTCAACCCCTGCTTAATTAGCAGCTGCAGTTTGCATCTCTGACAAAGATCTGCCTCTACACTGTCTAATCATCTTCGCTGACATGTGTCTACATCACCCTGCTGGAAATCCAGTTGGCACACCCAGACTCCCTTTCCTATCACCCTTCCCAAACAATTAAAAGAGTATTCCTTTGGCACCAAATGTCTCTGTTGATTCCATCATTGAAAACATTTGTTGTTACTGAGGATTTGTATCCTTCTCCCTCCCCAAACTCTCTGTGCATTGAGAGGAGAGGTCATAGGGGTGGGCACTGCTGAAATACCAGAACATTTTCAAAGTTCCTGTTGGGGTAAGGAATGAAATGTAGGGGGCTTCTTCATGGAGAGAACATGCACATGTGTTTTCACTGAGTGCACATGCATGTGCAGACACACACACACACACACACACACACACACACACACACATACACACACGAACACCATACAGACACTATGGAGCACAGTGGATGGCAGAGGATGTGTGTGAAGTAAATGTACCAGCTTTGATAAGAAAACTCAATGGGAAAAAAAAATCTACACAGCACTGGAAAAAATACGGAAATAAATAAATTCTAACTCAGAGCACAGTCCTAGGACCTGATGGGTCTAAGAATATTTAAAATAGAGTCTCAAAAGTTCTCTCATAAGTTCAAGAGGCCAGTTTCTTTAGGCTAGCCAAGTGTGCAATTAAGATGTGGCCTAAGCAGTTTTTGCTCCCCACACATGTACCCAGCTGTCAGATTCTTATCAGAATCTTAGCTCCTATCTTCTCCATGTTGGGAAGTCCCTTAGGCTACTTCTCTGGCTCGTAAGTATTTCAGGCCCAAACATAATGTAGACTTCTTATCTCTAATGTTTTAATTAATTGCCTTAATTTAGATAATTTTTAAAGATTTATGTGATGGGTGGGAGAGAGAAATCAGCAGATAAGAACACCTGATGCTCTTGCAGAAGACTTGGGTTCAGTTCCCAGCTCTCACCACTGTCTGTATCTCCAGTTCCATGCATCAGATACACTCTTTTGCCCTTTGTGGGTGCTGCTACTGCACCCATATGAACAGTGACACATGTAGGCAAAACACTCATATACATAAGGTAAAAATAAAAAAAATTGGGCAAAAATTAACTTTACATTTTATGGATCAGAGTACTTGTACAAAAGTACAATGTCTAGACCCGTAGTTATAGGCAATTGTAAGCCAGCCAACCTGCATGGGTGCTGGGAACTGAAGTCAGGGCTTCTGCTTGACCTGCACTCATTCTTAACAGCTACAGAGTCATCTTTCTAGACCCAGTTCCCATTTTTTTTATCAGACATATGTTTTACAAAAACAGTCTGCAAAATTAGACATTTAAAACTTTCTTCCTGTTCTGTACCTGCATTTTTTAATAATGATTCTGTGTTCCAAGAGTCACTGAGATTCCACAAAAATATTCAGAAAAGAAAACAATATAAATATAAAAGCTTGGATTATATCCAGTATATATAATAAACTCTGGGAACTGCAAAGTTGGCTTAAGACCAAAACTTTTAGTTTCCTTAGATGGATATTTTCCTCCATCATGCTTTTAGCCCACCCATAGGTATCATCATGCATTAACATATTCTTATTTGTTTATCTATCTACCTTTCACCATAAATCAACATACCTTGAAGTACCTCCTCATTTTCTCAGATTGTAATGAACATAATACAAATGTAGTGGTGCAGGACTCTAGGCCTCTTGGTTTAACAATTTCCATAAAAGCTGAGATGCCAATATAACAAGGGCAGTCAGACAAAGCAGAATCCAATAAAGGGATGGCCTGAGTTGGATATAGTCTCACTCATAGCCTTGGAATACTAGAGAAGATACAGTGGGAACAAAGCAATCTTTTGGGAGAAGGGAGGAGAACCCGGCCATGCTATAGTAACAGCACTTATCAGAAGGAACTCAGAAGATTTCTGTACAGGGATAAAGTGGGAGCTGGATGGGGACAGGAGTAGGAGAGTTTGGTCAGGAAAGGAGGGGGGTTCTTTTGAACTTCATTTAGCACAATCTAACCATGTCAATGTTGGGTGTTCCCAGGAAAGCCAGTCTTCCCATCCCTGAATTCCAGAATGAGGTGGTAAGAAATCATGGTCATTCATGCTTGCTAGGGATCACAGAAATAAAGGTAGAAAGTACCAGTTTTGTGATCTGTATCTCATAACCCTTACCTCAGAACATTGCACTCAATAGAAACTCATCTAACATACAAAAAAAAATTACTGATAAGGTGTGTGAACCCTGACTAACTTCCTAGATGATGCAAATTGTCTCCACTCAGGGTGTCTGACTCAGAAGTCACCAGTTGTCTCCATGTCATGTCTCCTCTCCCAAACATTTTATATTATCTTCCCAGAATTTCTTTTAAGTAGGCTCTTATCCCTCTTTTTTAAAAAAACCTATGTACACAATAACTTAACATTAAAACTTACTGTAGTCTTCATGGGCTGCACTTAATTTTCTCTTCCACTTAATTTCTTTCTTTTTTTCTCTTTATTTATTTTGTATTTATCAAGAAAAACAGTAAAATGAATTTAAAATGCTGAAAAGTTAACAATAACTATAAAGAAGATAAAAATCATAAGCATGACTTATCAAGGGTGGTAATGCAAATAAGATTGCTACACATATATTTACTTTGTGTTCAGCTTTCCCTCTGAATTTTTTCTCCATCCCTGTATATCCTTATTCAAGGTCCCTTCCCCCTCTCGCCACATCAGGTCATTTTTTCTTCTCCACAACTCCCCATCCCCTCCCAGGGCAGGCAGCAGACAGTCCTATGGTCCCACTGACCCAATAATGCTTGGATCAGTCTCCACTCCTGGCCAAATCCAGTTTTGTCCCCCCTCCCTCAAGAGTGAGTCAGGTGTTCCTATAGTTGGAGTGGGGTTTGAAGGGACATTCCAGGGTGTTTCTGATCCCAAGCTGTTCAATGGTTGTGGTTTGCAGCTTGGACATGCTTTGCTTTTTTCTTGTTAGTTTGTTTAGAGACCACTAATGAGTGAGTACATCCCCTGCTTATCTTTCTGAGTTTGTGATACCTCACTCAGGAGGATATTCTCCAAATACATCCATTTGCCTGCAAATTTTAGGATATCATTTTTTCTTACTGCTGAGTAGTATTCCACTGTGTAGATGTACCACAGTTTGTTAATCCATTCTTCAGTTGAGGGACATCTAGGTTGTTTCCAGGTTCTTGCTATTAAAAATAATGCTGATACCCTAAAGAGGCACATCCACTTGTTTTCATATGTGTACAGGTGCATTGTGATTCTATGTGTATGTACATGCTACTTATAGTCATCTTGTGTGTGTGTGGGGGGGTCTCTGGAAACAGCATGACCAGCAGAATGTTGATGCCAGGAAGGCAAGAATGGGATTTGGTTCAACATAACTCAGTAAGCCATTGCTGGTTCAAACTTTGAGAGTCTGACACGACATGGTTTATTTTATGCATATTCAAGCACAGCAAATTTTGGGAGTAAAAGTTTTCTGGTGATATTTTACTCAATCACATGTATGCAACAAAGTGTAAGACATGGCTACATATAAACTCTTGTAAAGAAAGTACTGTGACATCTTTCAGAGACATGGTTCTATAGATTAACTGAGGAAGCAAGTCAAAGTAGACAATGTTCCTGGTAATGATTTCAGGGAGGATAGTGTTACAGATTGACTGGGATAAACATAGGGGTCAGGGAAGCCAGGGTGACCTGGCCATACAGATAGCACATAAGTGAACAGAATGCTAACCACATTATATACCAGTGGAAAAATTTTTCCCAATATTTGAAGTGGCATACACATTATAAATGTATCTTTCTCTTTGAAAAGACAACCCTGTATGTTTAAAATTTATGCTTTCCCTAGTGTTTATGACTTACATGCCTCCTACATCTACCCTCCCTTCTTTAAAATAGAAAAGAATATAGTATCTGTAATAGAAGTGAATTGAATGCTTTGGGCTAACCTTACTAATAGAGGTAAGCAGAAGAGAACTATAGGAATAACTAACAGAGGATCAGTGAAAGGGGATTCACCAAGATGATCATTTAAAGGCCAGTTGAGAGACCTTATTTATCCCTTTATATAGATTGTTAATTTGATCATTATTAGTATGAGAAAAATCTGACACTAGAAACTTCCTTAGAAGAGAGGCCACAAGTGTTTGCCACTATCTCAAAGAGCTATAAACAACAAACTGTACTATGCCTTTAGTGAAATAAAAGTGTGAGGAACAGGGTACACTTAAAGCATGGCAGAACCAAATAAGCATAGCAACATGGTAAGAAGCAGGATTCAGCCTAAAATACAAAAATCCAATCTAGTAGTCAGCATTCTCTTTCAAAATCTCCCTTTCAAACAGCTACTTGGGATGAAACTTGTCCTTGAAACAATCCTAACCAGCTAGTTTACATAGTCAGTAAAGGCTGTCAGGAAGGTCAAGGTGTTTTCCTATTGGAAGTGGTGAGCCTCCAGAATAAGAACTGAGAGTAGCAAACTAAAGGGATATAGGTAAAGCTGAGGCAGAGGCTCCAAAACAATGACCACATCAACCCATTATATCACAAGTTGTTGTTGCCAATGCCATTATTCCCAAGACAAATGGAGAAATTATCTTCATTTTCTCATAGTAATAGCATCATGTAGATGATACTGCTAGATTCAGTTCAGATCGGCTTTATTTCTCAACTATGCTCTTTGTAACCCAAGTGTTCTCACTCTAGTGGGGGTTGTGAGAAGCATAAAGTCTAGACATCCTTTCAGAATTTACCACACACAAAGCTATAAGGAAAGAAAATCCAGGCAAGCCTGGTCTCATACAGTAACATATAATGCAAATATACATATGTGTGTGCCACATAAAGGTTGGTGCACAAATTAATATCTATGACTTTACAGACCAGTATATAGAATTTGGAGATAAATATGGACTGGACATCTGAAGGCCTCTGACACAGACTCTTAGCTTCCCCTTGGTGTGCCTGAACAGGCTGCCAGGGGAGCAGCAGAACATGGGTAGCCAGGGGAGCTGCTGCACTGGCTGTGTGCCAATGTGGCAGAAGTATTTGAACATGTAACCATGGATTTGGCAATATTTATGCAGACTTGAATGCACTTGTGGAAATCAGACCAGTGAATAGTCACTTTTGACATTCATAAAATGTTGCATGCACATGTTCATACTCTCACACCTATATATTCCTGAGCTTTCCCACAAACACTCAACACACGCTACCCCAAAATGATGTGCTTGCTGCCCTTCAAACTCAAATTTGTATTCTTCCCTCACTAACATACTCCCAGACATCCAAAAGCATAGACACCTGCATACAGTCATTTTTACTCATAGCATACCTTCAAAGTCTTTGTGTAGCCTCTGACCCTATGGCTCATATCTTCTCACTTTTTATCTAGTCTCTGACACATCATAGCAGGGGTGTCTAAGAAGCTGCCTGAAATGACATACCAAAGACCTCAGGATAAAGAGTCTTGATGCTGAGGGTTGAAAGGGATTATGCACAGTTCAGAGAAAGAAAACTCTGTGTGTGTGTGTGTGTGTGTGTGTGTGTGTGTGTGTGTGTGTGTGTGTGTGAGAGAGAGAGAGAGAGAGAGAGAGAGAGAGAGAGAGAGAGAGAGAGAGAGAGAATCTCTGGAATGATCCATGGGTGGACTATATGGAACACATGGATGAAGTAATTACTAGCTGGCAGGGCTTTCTGTTCCTAGGTAGCCTCCAGCTTTAGGCAGAGCCCGCCACATAAGTTTCTTCCCCACATTCATTTGGGTAAGTTTTTAAGACAGCCACCTTCCTCTCTTATTGAACTGTGTTTATTTTCCCCTTGTTAGACCCCCTCCTTGGACTTCTACCACACCAGGTAGCAGCCTCACTTTACAGTAATCTGAATTGTCATTGGCAACAAGTTTTGCGTGAACCAGGTTTTCTTAAGAAGGAGAATATTTTTAAGGTAGAGAGAGAACTTTTTCCCAGACTAAAAATGGGGAAGAGTATTATAATAAAAGGTGGTTGGTCTTTGTTTGATATTACTCCAGATGATTTGGAACTAGAACCAGTAAAGGAGAAGATAAATAATGTAGATGGAATTGTCATCATAATGTTTATTATAAACACTATTTGTTTATTATTTCTGTTTTATCATTTTAAAAAATCAGTTAATGTGAATGCCAAAAGAAAATCTTATAAAAATCAATTAAGAGAGAACACAGAGATATTCTGAAACAGACAGTAATTTAAAGAAGCAATCTCAGCATTGTCTTATAAGATTTTGCAAAAACAGCCAAGACTTTTAAACAGAAGAAATGCAAAATGATAAAAAAAAAACTGTTCAGAAATCAGTTGAATTCCTTTACAAATGTTAGATTTCAGGAGAGTCAAGGAAACAATCATCATTAATGGTATGTGTGGTGATATATTTTAAATTTAATAAAAATCAGCCTGAAATATCAGAGAACAGAATTACCCACAGTCAAGCCTTGAGAGTAAGAGATGTGTAGATAACTCAGGTTTTTAATCCCACATAGGAATAACCAAGTGGTAACCTACACGTTTAATCCCATTACTAGGGAGACAGAAATTATCTATATTTCTGTGAGTTCAAAGCCTGAAAACAAACAGTATAAGCTTATACCTTTAATCCTAACTTTAGGGCTATAATGCAGAGCTGAACTGGGATGTGAAACAACTAGATGGAGAAGGTATTTAAGGTAAGCATGGACAGACATTCAGGCACTCTGTAGGAACACCCAGCCAGGCTGAGGACTCTTGCAGATAGCTTTTACCCTGAGAGGCTGGCTGGGTGAGAGTTGATTCTGGTTTCTTTCTCTCTATGATATTCCAGGTTTCCCCAATATCTGGCTCTAAGTTTTCACTAGAATTTGTGCTTTAGGTATGCACTCATCATTTGTAAAACAAATGTTAAATTCTTGGTCAACATGTAATCCATTTATCACTAAAGACTGGTCAGATAGAATTACTACAATTTTGGAGGCCAAGCTGTTTTTACAGTGGAAGACATGGTGGAAGGTTGAAGTTAAAAACAATATAATAAAGAAGCAGAGATAGAGGCATAGAAGTCTCCTAAGAATAACTTCTTGTGGGAGGGAGATGATACTGATGTAGAAAAGCAATCACTATATAATGAAAACACACTGAGTTTATGCTGAATTTCAGCCTTGAATGCATGAGATAAAATTAAAGAAATAGGGAAAAAATGAATTCATTACAAAGTTGACTCAAGGGCCAAAAAAGCCTTAATAGATTTTATTTTGCAAATATTAACTACAGTGGGAAGCAGAATAATATCATATTTGGAAGCTAGACAAATAATAATTAAATTTCTGGCTTTTGAAAATACTAAGTCACAATGTAAAAGGATAATTAGTTCATTAAAAGTAAGGACAGCATCCTTGAAGGATTGGATTTGCAATACAATTAATTTAGAATCATATAACTGTGATGATAACTGAGTAGGAGAGGTTATTTCTAGAGGTTATGGAAAAAATAAAAATATCAAATGTTACAATTGTGGAAAGCAATTTCACATAAGAGACTGTAAACAAGGCATTCTCAGAAACAATGTCTTTGTTAAGAATAATCTCACAAAAATACCCCTCCCTTCTGGAGTAGAAGAATGTGTGGCAAAGGGAGGTATTGAACTAATGAGTGCAGGTCAATAAGGGAGAAACAAATCAACCTTTTGCCTTTGAGAAATGCACTGAGGGGGCTTTTTAAAGCCCCCCCATCAAATCTAATTTGTTCTTATTCTACCATTATGAAGGAAACACATTTATAGAGAAATTAAAGAAAATAAAGCCTATCCTAAAAACAAAAGACAAACAAAAACTTACTGCTCTGAACAATAAAAAACAACAAAAAAATTCAGTAAAAGCCATAAAGCAAATATTTTGGCAAACTTTGGCTAAAGTTAAAAATACAAATAAAGAAAAAAAATACAAATAAAGGATGTTGCCATTGAAGGTTTGGTCAACACAGGGCAAATGTAGCAATAATTTTACCAGAATGTTGGCATCCAAATAGGCATCTTCAGGATGTACAGCTTTGAGGAATTGGGACATTCCTCAGGTAAATTATCCCAAATAAAACAGAATGTAAGATGCCTTGAATGTATAAGGCCAGAATTACAAAAAGGAAAATTAAAGTCATATGTGGCTAACATTGCTATAGATTTATGGGGGTGAGACTTACTGCACCATTGGAGTACTCAGATTAACATTCCACCAATCTAAGAAATGAATCATAAACTAATGGATGTTTCTGATACACATATTAGAAAATATTGTGAGAAACAGTCACCAACCATTCAAGTTGTACAAAAACAAGGCACAACAGCTGCTGATCTATCAAAAGCACCCACAGTGTTACATATAAAATGGTTAACAAATAAACCTACATGGTTTCAGCAATGACCTTTAACAAAAGAGAAATTGCAAGCCTTAGAACAGCTGGTACAGGAGCAGTTAAATGATCAGCTGATGATACTGAAGAATCAACAAGCTCTTGAAATTCTTCTGTATTTGTTATCAAAAAGAAAAGTGGAAAATGGTAACAGATCTAAGAGTGGCAAGCAAGGTGATTCAGTCAATTGCCTCTCTACAACCTGGAAATCCTTTGCTTTCTCTGCTACCCAAAGAATGGCCTATTATGTTTATTGACTTAAAAGACTGTTTCTTTATAGTACCTCTTTAAGAACAAGACAAAGAAAAACTTGCCTTTACAGCAACTACTTATAATAATTAAAGCCTATAAAGAAATATAAAAGGAGGGTACTCCCACAAGGCATGTTAAATAGCCATACTCTGTGTAAATATTTTGTACAATAGCCATTAGAAGTGATACATAATGAATTCTCACAATCCATTGTTTACCAATACATGGACAATGCCTTGTTGGCTGACTCAAATATAGATACATTAGAAAGATTGTGTGAAGAAATGAAAAGCCATTGCCTGCTTGGGGATCATAAGTTGCTCCTGGGAAAAGATAATGAAGAGGTTCCATTAAATATTTAAGATACAAAATAGGTCAATAAAAAATTAGATCCTAAAAGGTGCAAATCAGAAAAGATATATTGTTGACTCTTAATGATTTCCAAAGATTGCTAGGACATACTTCCAATGTACAGACTACTATTGGGATAAAAAAAATCATGAACTGGATAATTTTTTCAAAACTTTAAATGGTAACAAAAATTTAAATGGTCCAAGAGAATTGTCAGCTGAAGCTGAGAGAGAATTGGCTTTGATGGAAAAGAAATTACAGGATGCACATGTAGACCGTGTAAATACAGACAGTCCTTATTTGCATTTTGGTTATTTTAACATCTAAGCATTCTCCTACAAAAATGTTAATGCAATGAGAAAACACTATATTTGAGTGGATATTTCTACCATATAAATCAAGTAAGACATTAAAGACATATTTAGAAATAAATTTTCATTTGATTTTTAATGGAAAATTAAGACTTCATCAATTGACAGGAACGGACCTGGCAAAAATGGTTGTACTTTTAACTAATAAAGAAATTGACCAGTTATGGGAAGAAAGTAAACCTTGGTAAAATGCTTGCAGTAATTTTTAAGAAAGATTAACAACAGATATCCTCAAAGCAAAAGAATTAAATTTATAAAGGGAACTAACTGGATTTCTCCTCATGTTTTATGGGATACACCAATTTCTGGAGCCCCCACATTTTATACTGATGCAGTATAAAAAGAAGTCAGGAAAGGCAGGTTACAAATAAGAAAATATAAGTAAAGTAGCTCAAAGCACTTATAATTCAGTTCAAAAGTCATTATTATGTGATATCATCCTAGTATTAATGGATTTTACAAAACATCTCAACATAGTCACTGATTTCTAGTATGCAGAAAGAGTTGTTTTACATACTGAAACTGCTGACTTTATTTCTGATGAGTCAGAACAAATTTCATTATTTATTCTATTACAAGAAATAATCAGGATTAGGAATAATTCCTTCAGTATAACATATATCAGATATCATATAGATCTGCCAGGCCTTCTAGCACAAATAATAAAATTGATAAATTATTCATAGAAAATGTGCTAGAGGCCTCAGAGTTTCATTAAAAAACATGTTGTTAATAGCAAAGGTTTTAAAATAATTTCTGCAGCATTTGACAACAAGCCAAAAAAATTGTAAAAAGATGTCCCATCTGTTTCTTTTATAACAAAACTCCATTACCAGCAGGAAGTAATTCTAAGGATATACACAGAAATGAAATCTGGCAGTAGGATATGTGTCATTATACAGAATTTGGAAAATTAAAATATGTACATCATACAATAGACAGGTTTTCAGGATTTAAATGAGCAACTAATTTGAGTTGAAAAGGTTGATTCAATGCCTGCCTGGAAAAGTCGTGTTCCAGGACCGGGTTCTGTCTGTGATGCATGTCTACACACACTCCTTAGCAGACAGGAATAGAGTTTGGCTGTGAGGGGCTCCTCCAGCTGCTACTAAAACAAGGGAACTAGCACAGCCATCCCACCTCCAACTGCATCAGCAGAGAAATACTGAAGACTTGAAATTCAAACCCCTTTCCAGAGCAGAGTCAGAGATTGAGTAGACCCCTTGCTCAGAGGCAACAAGAGACACATAAGCCCTCTTGCCACAACTGACCAGGAGCCACCTAATTGTGAACCACTGAAACCATGGGCAGATGCCAGTGCAAAAACATATATAATAATATAAAGAACAAGGTAACTCCAGAAGAAAGTGGTGGTTCTACAACTAGAAGACCTGAACAGAACAATGAAGAGGAATCAGAAGGAAGTAGCACCAAAAATACCTTTGTGAAAATCATTGAAGCCCTCAAAGAAGATATGAAAAATTCCTTTAAAGAAATAGAAGAAAATACAAACATAAAATTGGAAGAGATGGCCAGAAACACACTAGACTGACTCCTTGGATCCCACTCCCCCTAGAGGAACACCCAACTCACTCTTGAGGGAGTGGAGAGAAAACTGCATCTGCCAGGAGTGGAGACTGAACTAAGCTATACTGGGCCAGTGGGACCATGGGACTGCCTGCTGCCTGCCCAGGGATGGGATGGGGATGTGTGGAGAAGAAAGAATGACCTGATGTAGTGGGAGGGGGAAGGGACCTTGAATAAGAATATACTAGGTTAGAAAGTGTGACTTCTTTGTTAATAACAATAATAATAATAAAAGAAAAAGATCTTTGAAAGAAAACCAAGAAAAGGTAAACCAAAAAAAAATGAAAGAAACATGCCAGAAAACAAAAACTGAAATAGAAGCAATAAAAAAGGCACAAAATGAGGCAAAAATAGAAATAGAAAACCTGAAGAAAAAAGCAGGATACAAGCATAACCAACAGAGTCCAAGAGATGGAAGGGGAATCTCTGAAGTGGAAGATTCAGTAGCTAAAATACATATATCAGTCAAAGAAAATACTAAAACCAAAAAAGCCCTAACACAAAATGTTCAGGAAATCTGGGACACCATGAAAAGAATTAACTTAAGAATAATAGAAATAGAAGAAAAGGAAGAATATCAGTTCAAAGGCACAGATAATGTATTCAATAAAATCATAGAAGAAAACTTTCCTAACTTGAAGAAGGAAATGTCTACAAAGATATAAGAAGCTTACAAAACACCAAATAGATATGACACCCCCAAAAGTCAGCATGCCACATAATAATCAAGCCACAAAACATACAGAACAAAAAAAAATTTAAGAACTACAAAAGAAAAGGGCCAACTTACCTGTAAAGACAGACCCATCAGAATAACACCTGACTATTCAATGGAAACGATGAAAGCTAGAAGGGCTTGGTCAGAAGTTATACAGATGGTAAAAGAGCATGGCTGCCAAACTAGAATACAATACTCAGCAAAATTATCAATCACCATAGACGGAATAAACAAGATATTTCATGACAAAGTCAGACGGAAACAATACCTATCTACCAATGCAGCACTACAGAAAGCATTAGAGGGGAAACTCCAACCTAAGGATCCCAGATACACCCAAAAAACCACAAACAATCACTAATCCCACAGAAGAATACCACAGAGAAAGGAAATACATACAAGCCTCTACCAAAGATAGCAGGAAATATCAGTCAGTGGTCACTAATATCCCTTAATATCAATGGACTCAACTCACCTTTAAAAAGACACACACTAAAAAGATGAATAAAATAACAGAAGGCATGCTTCTGTTGCCTACAAGAAACACACCTCAACCACAAAAAGAAACACAGGCTCAGAGTAAAGGATTGGGAAAAGATTTTTCAGTCAAATGCTCCTAAGAAACAAGCTGGGATTGCCATCCTAATATCTAACAAAGTAGACTTTAAGCTAAAAGCAATTTAAAGGTACCAGGGTGGTCATTACTTATTCATCACAGGAAAAATTGGTCAAGAGGAGATTTCAATCCTAATATTTATGCCCCCAATATAAGGGCACCTACCTATGTAAAATAAATACTACTAAAGTTCAAATTCCCACATCAATTCTCACACCCTAATAGTGGAAGACTTCAACACCCCACTTTCACCCCTGGATAGGTCAAACAGACAGAGACTCAACATAGTCTAACATAAGTTATGATGGAAATGGATTTGATAGATATCTACAGAAGCTTCTGAAAGGGAATATACGTATTTCTCAGCTCCTCATGGAACTTTCTCTAAAATTGAGTACATAATTGGTCGTAAAGCAAATATCAACAGATACAAAAGAATGAAAATAATTCCTTGTATCATACTGGACCACCAGGGCCTAAAGTTAGAGATCAACAATATCAAAAATCAAAAAAGCCTACCAACTCATGGAAACTAAACATTACTCAGCTGAGCTACATCTGGGTCAAGGAAGAAATTAAGAAAGAAATCAAAGTCTTCCCAGAATTTAATGAAAATGAATCCACAATGTACACAAACTTGTGAGACACAATGAAAGCAGTCTTAAGAGGAAAATTATAGCACGAGATGCCTATATCAAAAACCTAGAGAAATCCCACACTAGAGACCTAACAGCTCAACTGAAAGCCTTAGAACAATTAGAAGCAAACTTGTCTAGAAGGAGTAGATGACAGGTAATAATTAAACTTAGAACTGAAATCAATACAATTGAAACAAAAAGAACACTACAAAGAATCAATGAATCAAAGAGTTGGTTCTTTGAAAAAGTCAACAAGATAGATAAGCCCTTATTCAAACTAATAAAAAAGCAGAGAGAGAGTGTCCAAATCAACAAAATCAGAAACAAAAAGAGAGACATAACAACAGACCCCCCCCCAGGAAATATAGAGAATTATCAGATCATACTTTGAAAATCTATATTCCACAAAAATGGAAAATCTAGAAGAAATAGACAGCTTTCTGGACAGGTACCATTTACCAAAATTAAATGAAGAACAGATTGATTACCTAAACAGACCTATAAACTTTAAGGAAATTGAAGCTGTCATTAAAAGTTTCCCAAGTAAAAAAAGCCCAGGTCCAGATGGTTTGAGTGCATAATTCTACCAGACATTCAAAGAAGGATTACTATCGTTACTCCTCAAACTATTTCACACAGCAGAAACTGCAGGAATGTTGCCAAATTCCTTTTATGAGGTCACAATTACCCTAATACCCAAGCCACTCAAAGACACAACAAAGAAGAATTACAGACCTATTTCCATCATGAATATTGATGCTAAAATTCTCAAGAAAATTTTGGCAAACTGTATACAACAATATATAAAAAATATCATCCACCAAGACCAAGTTGGCTTCATCCCAGAAATGCAGGGTTGGTTTAACATACAAAAAAATGTAAATGTTATCCATCATTTAAATAAACTAAAGGAACAAAACCACATGATCATATCCTTAGATGCAGAAAAGGCCTTTGACAAAATCCAACACTCCTTTATGATCAAAGCTCCGGAGAGATCAGGAATACAGGGAAAATATAATAAATGCAATCTACAAGATGCCGATAGCCAGCATCAAACTTAATGGAGAAAAACTCAAAGCAATCCCACTAAAATCAGGAACTAGACAAGGATGTCCTCTCTCCCCTTTTCTATTCAATATAATTATCGAAGTTTTAGCTAAAGCAATAAGAGAATGAAAGGAGATTTAGGGGATCCAAATTGAAAAAGAAAAAGTGAAACTATCTCTATTTGCAGATGATATGATTGTATATATAAGTAACCCACAAAATTCTACCAGAGAACTTCTACAGCTGATTAACACCTTCAGCAATGTAGCAGGATATAAGATTAACTCGAAGAAATCAGTAGCCCTTCTATACTCTAAAGATAAAAGGGCTGAAAAAGAAATAAGGGAAGCATCACCCTTTGTAGTAGCTGTAAATAGCATTAAATACCTTGGAGTAACTATAACCAAAGAAGTAACAGATCTATTTGACAAAATCTTTAAATCATTGAAGAAAGAAACTGAAGAGGATATCAGAAAATCGAAAGCTCACGCATGCTCCTGGATAGGTAGGATCAACATAGTAAAAATGGCAATTCTACCAAAAGCAATCTACAGATTCAATGCACTGCCCATCAAAATCCCAACACAATATTTTTTGAACCTTGAAAGAACAATACTCAATTTCATTTGGAATAACAGAAAAGCCAGGATTGCCAAAACAATTTTGCTCAACAAAAGAACGTCAGGAGGCATCACCATCCCTGATTTCAAGTTATACTATATAGCTACAGTAATAAAAACAACCTGATAGTGGCATAGAAACAGACGTGGATCAATGGAACAGAATTGAGGATCCAGACATTAACCCAAAAACCTATGAACACTTGATCTTCAACAATGATGCTCAAAATATTCAAAGGAAAAAAGATAGTATATTTAACAAATAGTGTTGGCATAGCTGGATGACAGTATGTAGAAAAATGCAAATAGATCCATGCTTGTCACCCTGCACAAAAAATCCAAGTGGATCAAAGACCTCAACATAAACCAGCCACTTTGAACTTGAGAGAAAAGAATGTGGGAAATACACTTCTACAAATTGGCACAGGCGAACACTTCCTAAATATAACACCAGTGGCACAGAAACTAAGATCAACAATCAATAAGTGGGATCTCCTGAAGCTGAGAATCTTCTGTAAAGCCAAGGACACTGTCAATAGGACTAAAGGACAGCCTACAGAATGGGAAAAGATTTTCACCAACCGTACAAGTAATAGAGGATTGATCTCTAAAATATATAAAGAACTCAATTATCTAGAGCCCAAAACCTTGAATAACCCAATCAAAAAATGGGGTACAGAACTAAAAAGGAAATTCTCAGCAAAAGAATTACAAATGCCTTAAAGGCACTTGAAAAGGAGGTCATCATTTTTAGTCATCAGACAAATTCAAACAAACAACTTTGAGCTACCACCTGACACCTGTCAGAATGGCTAAAAGACACAGGTGACAGCCTATGCTGCAGATGTTGTGGATCAAGGGGAACACTTCTCTATTGTTGGTGGGAGTGTAAGCTTGTTCAGCCACTCTGGAATGCAGTATGGTGGTATCTCAAAAAACTGAGAATCAATCTCCCTAAGGATCCAGCAATATCACTTCTGGGTGTATATCCTAAGACGCACAATGGCACTCCAATGGCATTAGCTCCACTATAGTCATAGCAGCATTATTTGTAATAGCAAGAACCTGGAAACAACCTAGATGCCCCTCAACTGAAGAATGGATTAACAAACTGTGGTACATCTACACATGAGTACTACTCAGCAGTAAGAAAAATGATATTCTAAAGTTTGTAAGCCAATGGATGAATTTGGAGAATATCCTCCTGAGTGAGGTCTCACAAACCCAGAAAGATAAACAGGGAATGTACTTACTCATTACTGGACCTTAAACAACAACAACAACAAAAATTGCAAAGCATACCCCAGCTGCAAACCACAACCACTGAACAGCTTGAGATTGGAAACATCTTGGACTGACACTTTGGATTCCATTCCCCCTAGAAGACACCTGACTCAGTCTTGATGTTGGGTGAGAAAAGTGGACTTGCCAGGATTGGAGGCTAAACTAAGCAATATTGGGACCTTGGGACCATGGGATCACCTGCCCCTGGGGGGGATGTGGACATGTGGAGAAGGAAGAATGACCTGATGTGGTGGGAGGGGAAGGGACCTTGAATGAGGATATACAAAGATAGAAAGTGTGACCTCTTCATTCATAATAAAAAAGGAAAAAAAATCAGAAACAAGAAAAAAAAAAGAAAAATTTGATTCAGTAATCACACTTTTTCTGGAAGTTATGGCCATCATGAGAAGATTCGTATAAATTACGACTGACAATGCTCCAGCATATGTCTCTAGTAAAATGAAACAATTTTTCCTTATTATAATATAACACATATTACAGATATACCACATAATACTTTAGGGCAAGATGTCATAAAGAGATCAAGTCAAAAGAAGTAACAAAGACTCCCAGAATTAGACTATATAATGCTTCACTAACTTTGGATTTTTTCAGTGCTAATGAGAAAGGAACAACAGCTACTGAATGGCATTGGACTTCATAAAAACCAGTGGAACTTAACTAGCCTGTCTACTTCAAAGATGTGCTGACCTCAGCATAAATAAAACCCGGATATCGGTTACACTTGGGAAGGAGTTTCACTTTTGTTCCAAAGCTAAAGAAAAGCTATGGATACCATCAAAATTAATAAAGTTTTGATGTGAACCAGAGAAACTTCTTGATAAAGAGAAATGATGGTTCATCCAGCAAGATGACAATTCTTTAAGTTGTAAGAAAAACTCACTAACAACAGTTGGGGCAGGATTTTGTTTTTGTCTTTGCAGAAAACTAAAAATACTCATTTTCAAGAAGTCAAAATGAAAACATCTAAAGCAGAAGGGAACACTATCAGAAAACAATTTACAAACAAAAGAATATCAGACATATTGGTACCAATATACTCCACAGGGTAAATTCTTACTGCTTAGCTCTCTACCTATTTATTTATAAGAAAATTTGAAGTCCCAGTTGAATTATAAATTAAATCTGTCTTTGGAGTTGAATTGTTTCTCTCTCCTTCTCTAAACCTAAGCATCCTTTTAAAGAAAAATGCAAAACCTCTGTAACATATCAGAAGAGCAACTTGATATGGGACAGAAGAAAAACAAAATTAAGGGACTATTCTACTGCTACTAATCTCATGATCTTTTAGCTTAATTTTAACTCTTTAAAGATTTTCTTAAGGTATGAATTTTTTATGAAGATTTATAAGATTTATAAATATATATTAAACTTTGTCATGATATTAATGATCATATAGAGTACTAATTAATTGTAAAAAAAAAGGCTTTCTCTAGCTTTCTGAATATTGTTTTGTGGTTTTGTCTCCTATCAGTTTTCTGATATGAACCATGACAATGCCTAATTGAGACCTTTGAAGTATTTAAAAGGAACAGGGGTCATATGATGATGAATTCACATGGACTATGACAAAGCCACTAAGCTAACAAACACCAATCAAAGACTGAACTTGTACTACAAACTGCTCAAGACAATTTCAAGGTGGCTAGCTGAGATGAATCAGATTCACATGCTACTTTAGCTAGGTCTTAAGGTAAGCCCTGCACTTTTTGGTTATACAGAGACTGGATAACAAATAACACAGCTATTTATTTTAGGACTTGATAATTATTCTTTTCTTTTTAGCGTCCCCTAAAGATGCCATTACCCCCAGACAACAGGAAGTAAATTTAAGAACATGGCACCCACATTCCTAATAAGTGGGGTGGGTGGTTCTTAGCCTTTCAGTGGGTTATAGATGATTGTTATTGTTTAGGGTAAATGGTTACAAATTGTTACTGGTTATGGTTAGGAAAAAAGTTAAACAAGGAATATTAGATTCAAGGTTCTTGTTTTAAAAAAGAAAAGAAAAAATGGTTGCAAATAGGATAGGTTAGTAGATTATTAAATCTACTTTTAAAAAACAATTACTAGTTTTAAATATTTTACTTTGGATTGATTTTTTGTATATTGTACACAAATTGTGTATATTGATACAAAGTTGAGTTTAATTTTTTGACTGTACATATATTTCTATACTTGTTCAAGGTATTGTACCTAAGAAGTTCATCTAACAATAAATACAAATTGCTAGTCCTTGAATGTTATTATTACCAACTAATTAGGATATAAAGAAATGTGAATTAGTAGTTAGACATTATAATCAAACATAGTCATACTAGATATGTTTTCAAGGTCAAATAGAGGCATAATTTAGATAGACAGGTCATCTTAAAACACTTCAAAGATTTTCATAATATCACATTTATGATATTTTAATAGCATAGGATTTATCATTTTTTATTTAAATAATAAAGTCTTTTTTATCCATGTATCCCTTTACTCTAACTCCCTTCCTTCTCCTAACACCTCCCAGTCAGCCTTCAGCCTCTCTCTTCCCCGTCCCCCATCCCCTCCCCAGAAAGGGTAAGGAGTCCCAAGGTGGATAGCTCAGCATCCACTCCAGGCAAATCCAATGTCCTCATCCTAATATTAAGACTGGGGAACCATCAGGAAAAGGAACTAGGCCCTCCAAGGATAGGCAACTGTCCACTGACATGGGCAGTATGTGGAGCCTCAAGGAGAGGGATCAGACTTTGTTTCTGTGCATGGACTGGCACTTGGGAGCCCATTCCTTCCAGAGGTTCTTATTATTTTTATTACAATGAAGCATCTGCTCCTGGCAGCACCAGTCTACCTCAGAAAAGATAAGGACATCAAACAAACTCCATATGGACTTGATCTTCTTTGTGGTAAAAATTACCCACTGGGAAAGAAAGTGCTCTTGCCTCAACAGCTGACAGTATAATGTTCAAAATGGACAAGCAGGACACATACAAAAAAAGGACTGCCAAACCTTTCCAGGACAAAGTATGAAGATTTTTAAGAATATCTTGTTTCACAGACAAGTCAATCAGATATTTTAGGCCTATAGACTAAACATGGATGCTTCAGTGATGCAAAGAATCCTTGGGTGACTGTCCAGGCATCCAGCTGTTTCACTTTTCACATATTTTAGAAGTTGTTTGCTTGCACATCCCATTTACTTAGTTAATATTATTTCCTTCTTGGATCTCTGAGAGATTGGAAATCAGATAGTTATAGTTTCCTTGTTAAAGTTTTAGAAAAGAAACTCACTTATAAGTTAAAGTGCGTAAGTTTGAGAGACATCAAAAGATAGTTTTCAGTTAGTAATACAAGTTATACAGAATGTAAATTAGGTACAATCCTTTGGACTCACCAAAACAGGATAAATAATGGAATTTTTTTTGAATTTGTCAATTGTAAATGGACTGGAAATTACTCATGTAATTATTGCATATATATATATTGTATAACTATTGTACCAATGTATATAGTTTTTCTTATGTTAGTCTTATACTTCTTTTTTATTTTTGACAAAAGGAGATATGTGGTGGTATATTGTATATTTAACAAAATCAGCCTGGAATATGAGAGAACAGAATCATCCACAATCAAGCCATGCAGATCAGAGAATGGTAACCCATGTCTTTAATCCTATCACTCAGGAGACAGAGACCTTTTTGGATTTCTGTGAGTTCAAGGTCTAACAGCCAAGCAATATTAGCTCACACCTTTAAACCTAACTCTAAAATTATGATACAGAGTTGAACTTGAAGTGAAACAGAAGGGTGGGAAAGATATTTAAGGCAGGAGAAAGCAGAAATGCATGCACTCTGTAGAAGTGACCAGTCAGGCTGAAGACCTTTGAAGACAGCATTTACCCTGTTCAGCCTGAGAAGTTGTCTGGGTAAGAATTGACTGTGGTTTGTATCCTCCCTCTGATATTCCAGCTTTTTCCCATTATCTGTCTCTTTCTTTTCATTATATGCTAACTAGAATTCCTGCAATGACTTCCCTTTTTCATGTTGGAATTTTGTCTAACTTGAATTTTGTGCAGGTCCTGTGTGTGCTATTATAGTGTCTGTGAGTTAATATGTCTATAATCTCTCTTGTATCTGAAAGATTGTTTCCTTAGAGTTACCCATCATCTCTGCCTCTTACAATACTTCTATCTCTTCTTCTGTATGGATCTCTGAGCCTTGAGAAGAGGAGTTTGATGAAGACATATTATTTAGGACTGAGTGCTCCAAAGTCTCTTAATCTCTGCACATTGTCAAGTTATGGGATTCTGTGTCAATTCTCGTCTAATACAAGAAGAAGCTCCTCTGATGAAGGTTGTACAATTTACACATATCTATGGGTATAGAAATATCCCATTAGGAATTTTTTATTGCTGTGTTTATTTAGCAGAATGGTTGTAGTACATTTTCTCATAGTATCCATGACCTATCGAGTTTCAGTTTCTTGGCATCATGAGCAGTGTCAAGTGTTAGTACTACTTCAAGCACGCGCGCACGCGCGCGCGCGCGCGCGCGTGTGTGTGTGTGTGTGTGTGTGTGTGTGTGAAAATATTTAGTAACTAACTCCCTGATCCACTGACTCTTACAATCTTTCCACTCCCTTTCTACAACTTGAGACTTATGTGTAATAGTAGTATGCAGACATAATATAAGGGAGTGGGCACTACAAGATCATTTGTTCACTGTACTTTTGATCAATTGTGGACTTCTGCAGTAGTCTCTTTCTACTGAAAAAAGGCTCCTATGATGAGGGGTGAGAGCTACACTTACCTGTGGGTATAAGGATCAATATTTAAAATGCTGCTGAGAATTATGCTTGTTTAGGAAAGTGGCAATAAGTAGTAGGTTTTCTTCTAGGGTCATGACCTCACTAGCTATGAGTAGTTAGATGTATTTATACTACTGGACATGATTTTCTCCTGCTGATAGGACCTTAAGAACAATTAGAAGACTATTGGTTACCTCTATGATATAAGTGCCACTATTGCATCTTTGAGGCTACCTTGTCAGCTTGATCATTATTGTTATCTCTAGACTTTACAGTTAGGTAGGACCATTTCTTTGACAGCTTGAATAGCTACTTTTGATATTATGAAAGTCAGTACTCAGGAAGTTAGTCAAGGTCAGTTCCAGTTAGATTCCTCCAAGTCCTATTTTCATCTTGGAGTTTCCATCAATAATATATTACTTTCAAATCCTGGGATCTAATCAAATGTAGTGGCAATAATCTATACTGATTTGTTAGTCTCTTGGGCTACCAATAACTCAAAGAATGTTTCCATACCTGATATAAGAAAATTTTAAAGATACTTTGGGGACTTTTTTGGGGAGCATTATCACCCCAAGTGGTGTAACTTAACCTATTAATGTATGTATATACACATACTTATATATAATATATATTCCTAAGTAAACATAAAACAATGTATCCTTATGTTTTTGCAGCCATTCTCCATTTTCCAATTGAAGTCTCCTTTTTCCATTCCCCACTTAAAAGCACCTGTGAATTGGTCTCTCCCTATCTGAGTTCACACACACACTTTTTTTTTATACTGAGATTACTCTAGGTGATCACCCTCACATATAAATATTCAGAACTAAGACCCATAAATAAGAAAGGACATTTAGCATTTGTCTTTCTAGATCTGGGTTATTTGACTAGTATATTTTCTAGTTCCATCTACTTCACTTCAAATTTTATTTTATTTACAAATAAATAATATTCTTTCCATCACATTTTCATTATCTTTAATAATTTGAGAGTTGTTCAGGTTGTTTCCACTTTCTAGTCACTGTGAATAGAGTAGCAATAAACATAACTGGTAGGAATCTGTGGACTACACAAAAAAATAGTATATCTGGGTCATACTGCAGAACTTTGGCTTTCTGACAATTATGTTACCTTATTTCCATAGGGATGACAACAATTTCATTTCTGTACACTAAATGAAGCAATCATTTGAGAGAAGAGAAAGCCTATAGAGAGGGAAAGAATTTTTGTTCCTCTACATGTAATAGAGGATTAATAATCAGAATATTCAAGGAACTCAAAAAACTAGACAAGAAAATAAATGATCCAACATTAAAAAAAATGGATTATGGATCTGAACAAAGAGCTCTCAAAGAAAGAAATAAAATGCCTGAGAAATATCTTTAGAATTGTACAACATCCTTAATAATTAATGAAGCAAAATTAAAACAACTTTCAGATTCACCTACCAAGAATCAGAATGGCTAAGATCAACAAAACAACTGAACAAATGCTGGCAGAGATGGGGGAAAGAGGGACTCTTATGCACTGTTTGTTGGATTATAGGCATTTTTTCTAAGCAGAGCCTTTCTGATGGAGTAAAATAAAATCTCACCATAGAATTTACTTTGCACCCCCCCGATGGCTGAGGAAATGTCTTTCATATTTATTAACCATTTGTAATTCATCTTTTGAGAGATTCCCATTTATTTCCTTTGTTCAGTTACTTACTAGATTAGTTGGAGCTGAGAAGTTTAGTTTCTTGAGTTTTAATATACTGTAGGTAGTAACTCTTGTCAAATATATGATTAGCCAAATATTGTTTTTTTTTTCAAGACAGATTTCACTGGGCCTTCTTTTTGTTCTTTTGTTTTAAATTTTATTTTTTAAATTATTTTTATTTTTGAACAAGGGGATACATTGACAAGACAGTCTTAAAAATAAAACAGAATAAAAACAATTTCTTGTTGCTGATCTGATCACAATAAATCAGATAATAAACCTAGAAATTAGCAGCAAGAGAAGCATACAGAAAATATGTAATCCCATGGAGACTCTAAAACATTATTGAACAATAAATGACTCACTGAAGAAATCAAGATGGAAATTTAAAAATTCTTAGATACAAGCAGATTCTCTAAAGGTAATGGTGGTTAAACCTTCCATCCCCTCCTTCCCCCTTGTAAAAATGCCAGTCTAAATCCTGATTGCTGGCCCAACTGTTTCAAAAGACTGAGGCCTGAGTACCATGAACCAAGAGTTAGGAGATGAAAAGAAAAAAAAGCTGTTTGTTTATTGTTTGTTTGTGTTGTTTATGGATGAGATTCCCAGAAAGAAATCACAACTGAGCTAGATGGCATGAAAGTGACCTAAAAGAGTATCAACATCTCTAGGTTTTAATGAAGCGCACATCATCTTCAGTTCCAGGTTCTGTGATTTCCTGAAGAATTTCAGGTGGTTAGAGTAGAAGGCAAGTCCACCAAACCTTGCCATATCATCAGGAAGGGCTCCCTACAGAGAATTCTCACCCCAAATATCCTGGGCCTCTCCACAGAGTCTACTAGCACCTGGGAACATGTGAGGCATATAAAGATGTGTACCCAGCAACAGGCAAGGGTGAGTAGTACTTCATTCATCTAGGGGATTTGAAGAGGGTACTTTATGCTTGTCTGTTCAAGCAGCCCTGGAGCCTCCTCTGCCGGCAGAAACTGTTGGGCTCTAAGTCACTATAGCTTCAAATAGAGAGCCCTGGATAGAGACTTGAGGCCTGAGTTGGTACCTTAGCTTTTCCCCAGGCCTCTTTTGTGGACTTTTTCAAGCCATCTTCTTTCTCTAGATCTCATTGTCTCTAACTTTTTGTATGTGGTTGTATATATCATATAGTACTTCAGTACAGAACAATCTGTGCATGATAGCAATTAATGTTTGGCTTGTTGGATTAATGCTTAACTTCATTCCACTTCTGACTCAATATGAAGTGACTCACTCTAATCTTTATTTAATACCTTCTCCTAGCTAGTCATGGTCACGGAAAATTTTAACAGAGGTGAACTGGGAGGGTAAGGCCACCCAAATATTTCTGCACATAGGTGAAAGAGAGCTTAGAGAAAACCTCAGCTAAACCTGCACTCTGCTGCCTCCAGGGAACCAGCATGTACACATCTTTGCTACTGTTTAAAGATGGGGGTGGGAAGAAGATTATTATCATAGCAAGACTTAGCACGCTTAGCTAAGGATCTTAGCACTCTTCTTCTAGACAGTAGTTTTTATTGCTGAATAAGATTAAGATTTATATTTTGAAAATAAGACTTAAGGGGGGAAAAAACTTTTCTAGCACCACCCAATTGTAACTAAAAAGCTGAGATTCAGATAAGCTTGTCCTGCCACAGCAAGAAAAGTACATTGTGGTGTTACTCAAATGTGCAATCTGAAAAGTCAGAACCCAAAGCAGAAATATTGGTCAAAGCATACAGGGCTTAGAGGGATGAGTCCAGAAGACTGCAGTAACAGTATTGTATACTTGAAAATTGGTGAGTAGACATCAAATAGTCTCATCACAAAAATTATGGAAAGCATGTGGAGTAATGTGTATGTTAATTATCTCTATGTAGCCATTTCACAATCTGTATATCTATATCTCTATATACATATATTTCAAAACATCAATGTTGTGTATACATATTTATAGGCAACTTTGCTCAATAAATTCAATAATCTTTTTTAATTATGAAAAAAAGATAACAGCAGTAGACCAATGTCAGGAAATATATACAGAAACCTTATATAACTCTAAAGTCACTTCAGAATCTCTCTCTCTTTTTCTTTTTACTCTCTTCATCCTTTGGTTAGGCAAAAACTTCAAGAACAGATCCTACCCAAGTTTTTCTCCCTTCTTCCAGTAGAGGGAGCAATCTGAGTACTATTTACTGGAATGCTTAGATGCAGGTGTGGCCTACATGCAATAAGCCAAGAACCCCTTTTTTGCTCATACTGGCTTTGAGGAAATAAAATCTAAATGCAAAAAAAGTATGCATGCGTTGGAGCTTCACACCTCATGAAGTCGAGTGTGGGGTTACAGTTTTTAAGACTGGTAGACAGCAGTCAACTGTGTTCCCTCAGGGAGTTATTGAACATGTGTATGTCACTCTCTGAATGAGATAACTTTAAGGCAGTGGCAATTGCTTTGGCAACTTGTATGTAGACACAGTGTGAGTGTGTGAGTGTGTGTGTGTTTTCATGTACACAGTGTAATCTCTTTAAGGACAGTCAAAAAAGTGTCACTAACTAACATAACCTTAAACCTTTTTTCCTGTTGAGGAATTGGCTCTGTAGATAAGAGAATGTGCTATACAAGCAGGAGAACCTAAATTCAAATCCCCATATCTATGTAACAAGATAGTTGTGCACATCTATAATATCAGTGCTGGGTACTCTGAAGAGAGAGAGGCTGGAGTATTGCAGGGCTTTCTGAATTCCAGACAAATGCTGGGTGAAGTGAGAGACCCTGCCTCAAGATAATATGGCCTAGAATAGAGCAGCTTTGTTCTGTTAAGATGCTTCTCTAGATACCTCTTGATACCTCAGGTACTTAATGGAAGAATGTTTTCTGTCTTCTTCCAGGAGACTGGTGGCCTGAAGTCATGGAAAAGATGGCTATAAGGATAGGGGCATGGGAGAGGGGACCAAACAGCATGACCAGAAGTGCCACATGAAGGTGTGCTGAGGCAGGTGTTCACTTATGACTCAATGACAGTGCAAACATAAAGCTTGTACAACTCAGCCTGGTGCTGACCCCAGGCGCCTTCCACCTTTAGACTGGACCAAAATGTGATGCCTTTCCCAGGGCTGAAAGTCAGCATTCTTTGGGAAGAAAAGTAAGAGCAGTTGCTGAACAGTCTCCATGAAGAATCTTCAGTAAATAAACCAGACAGCATCTCAAATAGCTAATGGGACAGTTCCTGAAACAAGGTGCCTGACTTTCACTCAATTCTCACAGCACAGGATCCACTTATTCCTTGGAGAGATCTCTTGCCAACACTTCCCAGCACCTAATGATATATTCACAACATAGCACCTATACTGAAGGCTCATGGAACATCATGGAAGGGTACATGCATGTATTTGTGTGCGTGCATGCGTGTGTATGTGTGTGCGTAAATATTGAAAGAATCAGAAGACCAACATGTCTGATATGAGATAGTATTTTTTATATAGACCAAGAAAGCTGCACCCATAAAATCCAAAATCAAAGTCCCCTAAATGAGACCTGAACAGTGACACCAGATGGCAGGGGGTAGGCTGGAGCTCTCCATCCACTCTGGTTCTCTTGAACTCCAGTCTTTCCCATCCCATACCCATAAGCTAGCTCAACCTTTCTATAAGTCTCTCACTGCCATCTACAACTAGCAATGGGACCCCAGGAGAGCTCTGACTATAATAGACAAGTCAATGGTCCTGCCCCTAGGAGTAGTGTGGGACATCCTAAGAGGCCAGGGGAATGAGACATGGACCAGTTGTGAGCTATCTGACCCTAATTTTCTCAACCAATAACATCAGGTGGAGGAATCACTAAGGCCTCAGGTAAGCGTCTCCTTTCTGAAGAGATGAGGCAAAGGTATGCTGACTCCATGCACCAGGAGGTGGAGCTCTTCCCTAACCACCTAGAGGGCTTAAAGCATTTTAGTACAAGGCCCATAGTCAGAATGGGGAAAGAGAAGGATTATTTAGCTCCCCAACCACAAACAGAAAGTCTTTTGGAGGGAATAGTCAATTCCCCACAAACACCTGTTCAGGTCCCAGTCCTGAAGTGTGATAGCCCAAGTTGGCTGTCCCACATTTCTTCCTTTCTCCTCTCCTATATGCCTCACTTTTTCATGAGTGGTCACACACACATAAGCACATGCTGGTGTGTATGGCTGCCATGTATACACAGGACATTAGTATGGCTTAATTGGTCCATTGTCAAGTTGAACTAAGGAAAGAAACTTCTTAAATAAAGAAAACAATTCTAAGAAAGCCCAGTAAATTCATAAGGCAGACTTGAGCTCTGATTAACCAATAAAGTACAAATCTCAGTAGTTTAAACACAATTTTATTTCTCACTTTCCTTGCTCATCAGCAGAGGCCCACCTACAGACCTACAGCCCTGATACACATGAATTCTGCTTGGGGATTCATACATATAGAATCTTCTCCACCTGGAACATAGTCAGTCCTCTTGGCATAAGGGAAAGAACATGATGAGCCACTGCTCCAAATTTACATTTTATGAGCCAACCCAGAGGAACAAAAAGACCCAAGAAGAGGCTGGGAGTGCCTGAACCACTGGGTCTGCTGTGTCATGCAGAGGTCATGGCGGTGTACTCTCTCCATGCCAGCCATACATGACAACATTTGCTTGTAGACCCTGTGGTCTGACCATATACTTTTTGAAAACACTCATTCAATGAGCATCTCTGCAACCAGGTACCACACTACATATGGTCAAAGTGGGGAAGTTCTCGACTCTATGAGCTCAGAGTTGCTAGAGAAAGAGAATGACAGACAACTATTAAAAAGTAGCACACAGGACAGGAGCTTCTTGCATGGAGCGGGGCACCCATTAAATGTAGCATGTTACATGTCCAAGGAAGGAAGAAACAAACAGTGACTGAAGTACCAAAGGATTGCCTCAGGTACATAGTAGGGGTAGGCAGGCTAGGTGGAAACTAGTTTGTCAGCAAGACAGCATATTACTTAAGAAATAAAAAAAAAAAACTGTATATCATTCATGGTACCATGTGGCTTGAGTGGCACAAAAAAATTTTACAGAAAGGAGGGCATGCCTGTGCCTTTTCAGAGGGAGCCTACTGTGGCAGCCGCTTAACACTCCATCAAGAACCAGTAGGGAGGCCCTGAAGATTTGGGAATGAAGTAGGTTAGCTGTTATTCACACAAGCTGTTGTCCAGTATCTTCTCTTTCTACCCAGTCCTGGAGGAAAGATGTAGGATGGAAGTGAAGAGGGTGTTTGGATACTTGCTGAGCAGATGCAGCTACTCAGAACCCTCGAAGCCCTGGATGTGAATTAAGGGTCCTGGGTCTTAAAGGGAGCTAACTAAAGAAAAAATTCTGCATTCTGCCTTCTGAAACTAGTTCCTTAAGCTGTGGTTGGAAAGTGGGCACTAACCAGACAGACCAGTCCTCCTTTCAGTATTTGTGAATAAATGTTTGCTTTGGTTGATATCTCAGCCACCGTCACTGAGGCCCCTCTGACCTAGCAGACAATCTGAGCTCCAGCTTCCATTTTCAGGTCCCAGGAAATGCTCAACCCCCCTGTGGGCAATGTTATAGATACAGCAACCTCTCTCCACAACAGACTTGTAGAAAAGAAGCTTCCTTCACCATGGCTTTCCCTGGTTGGATTTTAGCGGATATTCAATCCAAGAACTCAGCTGACCGCATTTTCCACAGGTTCTTGTCACTTCTGGAACTGTCCGTGTGTTTCCTTGAAAAATCCAGTATTAGCAAAGAACTCAATTTATTATGAAATAAACATTTAACAACCTAAAAATAATTAAAACAATATTTTAAAACAAATAGTTTAAATAAATAAGACTAAGAAACAATTGTCCAGATCATGGGATACGGTTCTTCATTAAGTTTTCTTTTAAATTTCCATTTATTTATTTGCTATTACCCTGTGTATATGTTGTGTATGTGAGTTCAGGTACCATGTACAGGTCAGAGGACAGCGTTCAGAGGTCAGTTCTCTCCTACCATCACAAGAGTCCTGGAACTCAGAGTCATGTCATAAGGCTTAGTAGCAAATGTCTTTACCTGCTGAGCCAACTTGCCAGGCCTTGAACTTATTAGAACATTATTTCCTATTTTGTACCTTTGGTTCCACCCCCCAAACCCTGATATCTGATCTCCCTTGACATTAATTTTTTCCCTCACCCTTTGCAGTCCCCAGGTGCACTCCTGGTGCTGTACCTTATCTACAGCAGGAATCCTGCTAGGTTGGTTTAGCAACAATGCCCCTGAAACTCAGGCTTATTTTTATTGATTTCTATCCACAGACTCCTACCTGCTCCTCTAGTATAGTTTCCATCAAGTTACTTACCCATGTAATGTTTAGAGTTGAGACAAGACACTCTTCCCAATTCAATATATAACCTAGTAGCCTCTGTTCCCATCACATTGTGACTGGATAAAGTTATCTATATGATATAATTGTCACTCGATGATTTTTTGATAGCAGTAATGTAAATCCCAGAAATATTTCCAAAGGAAAAAAATAAAGATCAGAAACAATTTTCCAATTTATATGATGTACTTTTTAGGTGTTCCTATAAAATGGATTTCTTTTTTCTTCTATACTCATACTCACCTGTCTCTGGTGGAATTTCCTTTCTTAGCACCATACAGCAGCTGCTCTCCAGAGCTAAGCACCACCCAGCCAGTCATCAGATCATTTCCCAACAACTCCTTCAGCCTTCTAGTTGGTTAGTCAGTTAGTTGGGCAGCTAGTTTGTGAGCTCATTTCTGGTTCATGCACTCAGCTAGTCAGACCAGCTTCATTTCACTCATCCACTGACTCACTCCCTGGGAAGTAGCTTTTAGTTGCTGGGCTGTTCAACTACTAGTCTATCATCTGGCCAGTCACCAGTGACTGGAGTGTGAGTTCTGTCCTTAACATCTGTTCTTGCTCACAGGGGTCTTGTACTTTGGCTGGGTATAAAAATCTCTTACACATGAATAAGGTATCCAAGTATTCTTATGTTAAGATATTCTTAGTATAGATTTTCAAATGTGTGATTATAAAGACCATGAGTATGTGACTGCAATAAACATCAACTTGAACTTGAGAATATAAGTTAGTTCAGAAAGAACTAGAATATCATGGGTTCTGCTTATAAAGCCAAAATAGTACTAGGCTCAGTGGTTAAGAGCATTATCTGATCTTCTAGAAGACCCAAAATCTATTCCCTGCACCCACATAGTGGCTGACAACCATCTGTAATTCCAGTTCCAGGGAATCTGAAATCCTTTTCTAGCCTCCATGGGCACCAGGCATGGTCATGGAGCACACACATACATCCAGGTAAGCATACATACAGGCAAAATGCACATTCACATAAAATAGTAAAAATAATAATACGATTTTTGAAAAGCTAAAGACAAATTGTTTGATGGTTATTTCCTATCTCAGTCCATTTATCCATTCACTCATGCATTCACCAGATTGCTCATATTTATGAAATTTATATATATATATATATATATATGAGAGGTATTAGATGATAGAAACTGGTGAATGATAAAGGCAATGTATATATTAGCATCAAGGAATTTAGATTTAATGTGGAGTTTACAGACATCTTATAGTTTATAGTATATTATCATCAGGATATTATACGTAAAAGAATCTGAAAAGGGTTAGATAAAAAGCTACAGTAGTGAACAAAGGAGAAAAACATGTCATTTCTAAAAATCAGGAGAAAAGGGTTGTGGAGAATGTGGTATTTAAAATATTTTCTAAGGGCTGGGGATATAATTCAGTAGTTAAGCATTTGCCTAGAATGGGAAAGTCCTTGAGTTTGATGCCTAGTACAAGGAAAAAAAAAACAGGAAGGGAAAGGAGGGATGAAGTGAGGGAAAGAAGGAAAGGAAAAAGAAAGCTAAAGGAAGACTGTTCATGGGGAGCAAATTTCTGTGACAGAAGTGGACAGGCCAGTCACAGACTGAAGGGTCCAAGCAGGAAGGTGTGGGACAGTCCTTAGCAACACAAAGCTCTTCTCTCCCACAGTAATGTAGAAGCTAGGGATGGTGTCAGCTTGACCAGACTCTTCAAATAACTCAGGCTCCTCTTTTTTCTTCAAGTGCATTAAGAATACTCTTTTAGAAATCTTCACATACTACTCACATTTTAGTTTCAAACAGAAGTTATGATAGCCTGTAACTACACCTCTCTCCCTCAGAAGAGCATCAGTTAAGACTTTCTTTGAACTCATCCTTGGTTCTTTGACTTCACTATTAATCCTACTTAATCAAATGCTCAAGGAGGGCCCTGGAGTAAATTTACAAAACTCATATTGAAAAATGGGAACACTGTGTCTCAAGAAAGTTACATAATGCCAAGATCTCATGGCCAGTGAGGTTTGAGTAACAAGAAAACCTCCCCATCTCTAACTCCAAGTGAGTTCCATGACAGGAAAGAGAGATGGAAGCCCCAGCTCTACTGGGCTTCCACCAGGCAAGTGTTGCTTTGTTGGCAGTCTTCTCAGACACCCCACAGTGTTTAGGCTTCCATGCCGGCTTTCTATGAGTGTTCTATTGAAAGCAGCCTCTCATCAAAGTCCAAAGCTTGCTTTTACTCCCAGCTTTACACAGCTCATACTATCTCAGGTCTAGAAAAATTTTATATGGTGTGAAAGATGGAGAGATGACTCTCTCTCTCTCTCTCTTCTCTCTTCTCTCTCTTGGCTATTGGCTGTTTTCCATATCACCATCACTTGGAGCATTTAACAGCAGCACTGAAATGTCTTACTTGCCAGCATGTAAGTTAGAGAGTAGAACAGTTTCTCACATTTACAAAGTTCTCCTTGTAAATAGCATTCTCTGTAGGTTTGTCAACAGATGAATTAATGGAGGCAGAAACTGGATACCTGAAACTAAACTGTTCTAAGTTATGACTGTTGGTTATGTGTCAACTAGAAATTAAAATAAAACAAATGTGACATAATTGTAACTGTAAAAATGAATTTTAATTTGCTTAGTTTTAAATATTAACTAGTAGGTAGGCTGCTAAAATGCAGGAACCATGCCTCCTTCACCTTCCAGTCACCTGTCAAGCACAGCACTCCTCTTGAGAAAGTACTGTGTGGTCAGCAAGAACATGGTTTTTCCTTTCTCTTGCCTTATTTTTGGAAATAGCTTAATAAATGTATTCCAACTGTCTCAACATGGGACCTCCCTCAACAACTTCTTTACCCAGAATTCCTGAGTCAAAAAGGAGATGCATCTGGATGGGGGTAAGATGGCTGGCATCTGAAAGGCGCCTCCCATGCCAACATTTATTTCTCATTCACTCCGTTGTTTACTTCTAGGGTGGAGCTGAAGTTTCTCAAGTTTTGACTCACCTTAAAAAATGAGTCCTACCTATATCCTCACCTCCCTGACAGAGTCACAGGCACACACCTGTTCTCAGAAACCCTAACCCAAACCCTAACCCTAACATTTCTAACCTAGAGATGTTAGAAATGGGACCTCACATCCTAGGTTCAGTAATGCACGGTACTAAGAAGATGAGAGGGTAGATGTGAGACTCGGGATGGGCCAGGTGACAGTCCCATGGTTAGGCTGGGCCAGTGGGAGGGGAACTAGGGAGGAAGGGTTGACATTGCACACAGATTCTCAGGGCTTGCCCTGCCTGGAGGGGTTTGATTACATGGAGTGATTTGAGGGGTGCCAGGAAGTCTCCCCTCCTACTTTGAAAAAATAATCCACTGCCCCAGCAGGTTAGGCTGTCTAGAAACCAGCCATGGCAGCTTTTGAAGACTTGGATCAGCTCTTCTTGAAGGACTTAGGGTCCAGCCACCAAGAGAATAATTTTTCAGCTATAAAGTATATAACAAAGTTATCTTCAGACTTGTGACCACTGGATATAGAAATGCTTAGGGCTTAATGGTTGATAAAGTGTACCTATACCTTTCAGTGCAGAAACAAGACTCAGGATCTTTATGAGGAAGGAAGGAGTACAGTCTTGGGGAGAAGACTGAGGGTTAGAGAGGAAGCCAGGAGAGACTCAGCAAGAAGAGATGGGACCATGAGAACTGCTTTCTAATTTATTCCCAATGAACACAGCAGGGGCTGCGGTGGTTCCAGGGGCTCAGTCAGGATAAAAGAAAACAGCCGTAAACTCAGAAAACCTGTGCTCAACTCTGGCTTTCACACTAATCTTTGGGTGATCTAGGGTGGGGCATGTCCTTATTCTAAGTCTCAGTTTCTCTCTCTCTGAAATAAGACAATAAGGTTTAGAAAGGTGTCACAAGTTAAATGCATATGAGGTTGACTGTGGCTTGAATATTTATGATCTATTAGACACATCTCTGTGAATTGATAACATTTAGACCCTATCTTTCCTAGACAGCCTCTGAGATTATGCTTGTGTTACAAACCAAGTTTCTATCACTATACAGAATTCTGTAAAAATTAGTTTGTTTATTGATAAATAGGCAAATGATGGGATTGGAAAAATAAAGTCCACTGTAGAGAGGCCTGTGGGTGAATACAATGTAAAATGATAAAAACTATGTATACATGCACACACACACACACACACACACACACACACACACACACACACAGAGCTTGTAGGTGCCAGAATTGTGGACATTCCTTGATCTATAACCATGCCAAATGCTTCTTGCTACATATATCTCATAAAATTTTTATATCAGGATGAGCACAGAAGAGTGGGAAGGTAGAAACAGAGGATGCAGGTGGGGAGCAGAGGATGCAGGTGGGAGCAGAAGAAGCTAGTGAGCAGAGTGAGGAGGCTGGAGATGGAATGCAGTATCTGGAATCCAGAACCCAGAATATCACATTCTTAACATTGATAGGCTATTGAGGAGGAGGTGAAGGGTTGGCCTGGAGAGATAAATTAAAGGAGCGTTAACTTTGAAATGAAGTTGAGCTAGAAGTGGCATTTTGTTTGTATGTGCTGATAAGCTCAGAAAAGCTCATAAATCATGGTCTTCACTCAAGGACAGTCATTTGTCCACTGCAAAGATGCTGGTTTCTGTGATATAGTAGAGATAAACCCTGGAACAGGCCCCAGCCTGGCTCTGCTCCTACCAGCTGAGGCTAATGAACAGATCATTTAACTTCTTTGGAATTGTTTCTTTAAACTGTAAAATACGATTTTCATGATACAACTGACTGGTCTTAAGGAATAAATAAAGCAAGACTGTTTGGGAAGTTCTTAAGGAAGTGTGTGTGGTACGCCTATCAATCATCTGGCAGCCTTTTACTTTGACTAGGCAGAGGAAGAAGACTAAGGGACTTGTCTAAAGAAGAAATCCCAAGCTGGGGATGGGTAACTTGAGGGTGGGCTGTGTGTGTGTGTGTGTGGGGGGAATAATGGCCATGGAAAATTTGCTTTCTTCTGTCCCAGTCCAGCGGCCAAGTGGAGGAATAGTGCTTCTGCCCACCTGAAAAAGTTCCTAAGTAGGATTTCTGCCCTTAGCTAAAAGAAATAGATATTGTCCAGTTAAATGTATGTTCAATATAAACATTTTCAGTTTAAATCGCACAATATTGAAGACATCCTCTAAAAATCTCTACCATGAAATTAGATTTTATGTTTTATATTTTGTGTGGCAGGTCTACAAAAAGTTCAAGTGCTACATCTGTGGCCATTACTAATATCCATGAACAGCTACATCCTGGGGCGGGGGGGGGGCGGGGAGAGCAGCAACCTCACTGGCTCTTGTCATTGCCTGCTGCTTGTCTTCCAGAAGAGGGCTTAGGACACATGCAAATGGCTTCTCTGGATGGGGAACACATGACCCAAGGTTGGGGAACAGAGGAGAATGGATGGCTCCTGTTTCTAGGCTTTCTCTTCCTCTCTAATGTATAAGAATCAAAGTTCTTTGAGTCTTTCAAATTTGAGTTCAAATTGCTTCTTGGCCACTTGATGCCAAAATAATATTTCTCAACCTCATTTGCAAATAGTGACAATGACATTTCACTAGACGAAGTATGAACATGAAATGAAATCATGATGGTCTCATGACTAGGCAAGATGATGCTCTACAAATGGCAACATTTGGCGGAAAAGAATATGTTCATATTATTGTCACAATTGCCCCAAATCCTATCTTCTCCCATAATTCCTCATCAACATTTATTATACTGTTCAGTCTTCAAGCAACTTCTCACATTTATTATGTTTTTAGGTCTTAAATCCTGTGGGTTGGAGAGATAGCTCAGTAGTTAGTATACAGACACTTCTTTGAGAAGACATAAGTTCTGTTCCCAGCACACATGCAGTGGCTCACCAGTACCCATGACTCCAGTCCTAGGGGATCTATTGCTATGGTTTCCAGGAAAACACATGGTGTACAAACATACATGCAGGCCACAAAAGTCATACATGTGAAAATAAATATAATTTAAATGAGTTTTGGATTCCTTAGTTCAAATTAGAACCTTTAGTGGTTAAGTCAGTTCAGCTATAGGGACCAAAAGTACTGGAAACATCAGGTGGGTGGGGGTTTTATGGGGTTTTTTTGTTGTTTGCTTGTTTGTTTTGTTTTTATCAAAACAGGCTAGTAAAGCAAGACCTTGTAGGAAGTGCAGGTGAGAGAAGTGGGTGAGAAATTGTCTGGGAGGTGATTATCAGAGCCACACCAAGAGCCTGGGAGCAGGTGGGGGGCCCTTATAAGGGTTCTCAGAGTGGTTGCATAGGGATCAGCTCTCAGCCTCTCAACTGGGGTCCACGTCACAACCTCTTGTAAGTAGTAATGCTCTATCCTACTGGGTTCTTTTCTTCTTGGTCTGTCTTGAGCCGCTAGGCTAAGCTCCTTTTCTGTTCTTGAGTAACTGGAGAAGTGACTTAGCCTCATGATAAATATGGAAACAGCACCATAATTATCACCTGGGAAACTCCATCTTCAGTCTTTGCCATTGATAGTGTGACATTTCCTGATTTGAGGCTTGACCACTCAGCAGAAGGGATTTTTTTTTCATTGGAATGGGTGCACTTAGAGTATGGGAATTTTATAGTACCTCTGGGTCTTCTTTAGAGCATGTTCATACTCTCATCTTTCCATTTGCCCTGTCAAGCAAGCATAAAGCTTTCCTCTCAGATGTACAGAAACTGATGTGTTGAATGCTGTGTCTCATACTCTGACACCCCATCTCTTACTCTTCTTATCGAAATGCTCTACTTTCCAGAACCTATACATCACATTTATAATTTATAAGGTGAGGAATGCTGACTGCAAAGAAAGAATAGAAAGCCTCAGAGAACTGCCAGACAGTTAAAGACATAGAAGTATGTCTGTTTGGCTAGTCAGTGGCAGATGTGCATCTAGAGCTCAGAAATGGTGTGTTATTTAAACCAAGTCTTTCTTGATAAAACATGTAATAGTCCTCCCCCATTCTCCATGAAAGACTGATACTTCTATCCTATATCCACATCCTATGATTTTCCACAGCATATTAAGGTTGAGTGGAGACTAGAACCCATACCTCCTTAATACTAATTTGCCCAGTCTCCACACTCATTGTTCACATGTTATGATGCTGTTTCCTGTAAACAGATGCTGCTCTTGTCCTCTTCTCCATGCATCTGCATCACCTAACTTAGCCAACTGACATTTCCCAGACTCACACCTTGAATTCATAAAATATCTGAGCTGTGTTTTAATCTTCTCAATATTCTGTCTTACTCTTGATTATACTGCTAAATTAACCATGTATTCAGTTAAGTCCAGAGTCCATGGAAAGATGAAAGAAGATAGGCATTCAGAGTAACAGAGAAAGAAGATACTGGGAGAGGGGTATCACAGTAGAGGTGGATGCATAGTTCCTTAACTGAGGCTGTTAATCACCTTTGATTATTGGTAAAAATAACCCTTGAGGAGACATATGGGAGGATACACATGGGACCCTTCTCATGGTGTTTCCACAGGCCTCCTGCAGACTCACCTGTTCCTGGAGCATGTCTTCCCATCAGCAGCAGCAGCAGTGTGCACCACAAGCACAACAACATCAGGGGAAGCTGCCCTGTCAGCCACCTCCTACCAAATGTCAAGAGGCATGTGTGCCCAAATCCAAGGATCCATGCGCTCCTCATGCTAAGAAACAATGCCCATCAAAGAGCACAGCTGATCTGGCTCAGAAGACATGCCCTTCTGCCCATCCAGACCCTAAGAGTAAACAGAAGTAAGGATGGACTGGCAACTTCTACCTGCCCTCCACCCAGGCTACTAGATGGAACCTTGTTTTCCTCCTCCTCCTCCTCCTCCTCCTCCTCCTCCTCCTCCTCCTCCTCTTCCCACTGGCTTCAAGATTTTCTCTCCTTCTATCCATGTTCAAGAAGCAGCACAGTATGACTCCTCATCAAATTCCTCATTACTTGCACTCTCTTTTTCCCCCAAGGCTTCTTTTATGTCTTATCCTGATGTCCCCCAAGTGGGCATGAAAGAAAATTCAACATCTCCAGTCTTTTTATTAATCCCAGTTATGACATTATCTATTCCATATCACACAAAATCAGAGTACCAGGCTTCTTCTAGGTTTCTACCCAGAGCTGATGCCACATTCTGTTTCCCTGTGCCACTCTCTATACCTGTTGCCTATTTATCCCACTAATAAACATATGCTTGGTGAATAATTGTGTCTGTGTCCTGGGTTGCCAGTACCTTTCCATTATCTATTTACTATCACATTTCAGAAAGTAAGTGTGTGAGCATATATAGCTTGGAGTTTAGGAAGCCACTGTTATAAGCACAGTTAATTTCTGGTAGCTAAAGATGGAGAGAGGATTAATCTTGACACATCTGAGCTGAAAGAGTGAGAAAAATAATTCCGGGGACTGGCATCTTCAACTTCTGTGAGACGTCCTTGACTAACCCCTCTATGAAGACCAAAGGGAAAAAACCTTTAGCTCTCATTAGAAATTTGACACATCTGACTAATGTAGGTTTTGATTGCTTGGAAGTGTTCTTCTGCAAGGGCAGACAAACAGACACAGGTGACCGGAGTGCAACAAAGTATTATACAGACAGGTACAAATGACTTTTGCACAAAGTTGTTTATTTTTCTATTTCTTAACTCACTCACACCTGTTCATTCATTCACTTATTGCTAGTCTATCATGAACTTAGTATTCTAGTTTTCCCATGCTGGGTTTCCAAACAATCATGAGATATCCTATCATTACCCTAAGTTGACTCTTGAGAAATAAGAGAGGTTTGCTTTCAAAGAAAGGTTTGGGGTGTGTGTGTGTGTGTGTGTGTGATAGTATTTGTGTGTTTTATTTTTGCTGGACTAGCCATGTACAGAGAATTTATGCAAAGTACTTGGCTTAATAGTTAATTTGAGTTCATACAGCTTATGAAAGAGGTCCCATTTTTATAGCTGGTGTCCTAGCTTCTTTGCTTTGGTATAGGCTGTTTGTATGAAAAAGAAGCTGAGTACTCCTAGCAAGAAAAAGACACAGAACCTTTTAAAAAATGGGGTGGGGACTGGAGAGATGGATCAATGATTACAAATACTTGATGCTCTTCCAGAGGACCCAGGTTCAATTCTCAGCATCTAAACAGTGATTCATAATCATGTATGTAACTCTAGTCATACTTCTAAACTCTTAGGGCACCAGGCATGCTTGCACTACTATATATATATATATATATATAGTGTGTATATGTGTCTGTGTGTATGTATGTATATATGTATATCATGTATATATATGTATGTGTGTATATATATATATGCAAAGCACCCATACACATAAAAGTAAACAGTGTTTTAAAGTTAAAGTATTAATAAGCACAGATTTTTCTCCTTTGAGCTATACTCTTCTCAAGGGATTTGCTCACATATATGGAATTTGATAGATACCCTTAGTAATGTCAAAGTTATTTCCTCATTAAAAATACTGGCTTGAATGTTAATTAGTAAGTACCTCATTCATTTTCTTCTAAAACCACTACTGAGGGCTGATATTTCCAAGTGAAATACTAAACATAGTGAATACAGACATTAACTATGAACTTAAAAGTACTGTAAAAAACACAATGAATATTTATAAGCCTAAAGAATCTTGGATAGAATTTCTGTTGTTATCTTTGCATCCTATGCACTCCCAACATAACACCCCTAAGGACAGAAAGACTGGTCTTTCTTGACAGAGCTCTGTGGTCTGCTGTCATCCAAGCCATGGGCAATGTATCAGAAACCAGGTCTTTAATGTCTTATCTGTGTCTCTGGTAAGCCCTTCCACGGACTGTAGAGTGCTGGGGGCTGACAGATCTGCAGTATCTTCCGCTACTTGACAGACAGAAACAATTGAAATTCTCTTATTTGTCTCAAGTTAACTTAACAGGAGAAAGAAGAGACTGATGACTCCACACACCAGTGCCCAATCAAAGAGTCTCATCTATCTGGCAATATATGAGGATTCAATTCTTTCATAACAAATTTTTTGTGTTATTCCACCTTCCCAAGTTCCACAGAGCGTATTGATCTGTTTCATGGAAAAGACTGCAGAACATAAGGAGACATGAAGTGTCGTTGTATCAAGAGGAGAATATCCCACAAGATACAATGCCACTCATTCCCCTAGTGACTCAATGACCTTCTCCGGAAAACAGGTCCTACTTCTGAAAATACTTATCATTTTTAGTAATATCCTTAAATTATAAATTAATCAATTTGTTAATTAGTTGATTATGTGACAGCTTTCAGAATCCAACCACCTCTCAATGGCTGGAATTGACCAGGGACTAAGCCTTTACGACATGAGTGTTTTGGAGGGCATTTAATTTCTAAAGTGTAATATTCTTTCCCTGGTTCTCAAAAGGCTTGTGTTCATCTTATACTGCAAAATACACTCAATACATCTCCAACCTCTAAGAGTTACCAAGTCTCAACATTAGTAGAATTTTCAAATAAAAAAAAAAAATCTCTATAGAGACTCAAAGAAAAGCTGGCTGTAAGTACTTGGAAAATCAAAACAAGTTCTGTGTTTTCAGTAAAAGCAACTCCAGAGGGTAAATGTCCACACACCAAAAATGGAGGAACAGATCAGTGAGCAACTCCAGAGGGTAAATGTTCACACACCAAAAATGGAGGAACAGATCAAGCAGGATGCAACCACAGAAGGCAAGTGCTGCATCCTGTAGTGGTAACACAACACTAGCACCTAGGATTTGGAAGTTACTGCCTACATGTTTTCTCTCCAGGCTAGCTGTGCTTACTATCTCCTTGGCAAATGTTTTATGTTCTTCATAATAATAAATTCCATGGACCTCCTTACAGCCCTAATTTCACCCGTAAGTTTACACACTTCATCTTCTCAAGGGTTATTTGCAGGAAATTTAATACTTCAACCATTCCCCAGGACACTAGGCTCTCATTTGAAATCTAGTTAAAAGTTTTCATGACCCTACAGCTCATGTGAACAATGATAATATCTGCTAACAACTTGAACATTGAGTGGGGCCCTAGGGCCATGGTGGCAGAAGTCTGGGACTGAGTGAATTCTGAGGGAAAGCTTCTTAGTTGACTCTGTGTGAGAAGCATGCAATTTGGTTTTGATTTCTCTATGATTTTGTTGTTTTTGATTTACTTTCTTGCCTTGTGCTATTTCTTCTGAGTATAATCAGTCAGTACTTTTCTGCTAGAGATCCCTTTGACCTTAAAAAGTTAATTGAAAGGTTTTTATGGAACCTCATTGAAAACTTTTGGAAAAATCAATAGTTTCATAGATTTCCATGATACTTTAATATACACTTTTAAATGAAAATGTAATTATTTTATTTTATGTGTATGGTTGTTTTGCTGGCATGTGTGTCCATGGACCACTTATGTACCATGTCTGTAAATGCCCAAAGAGGGCATCAGAGTCAGTGAAACTGGTGCTACACATGTGAGTTCTGGGAACAAAACCTGGGTCTTCTGGTAGAGTCACCAGTGCTATTAACCACTGAGCAAATCATTCTATAGTTAAGTACATTCTTAGTTTCCTTATATTTACATCAATATACTTAATTACACTATTAAATTATGGGCCCATGAATTATAAGTGTTCTATTGATCTCATTGTCACCAAATGTAAAGTAATTGGTTATTTGAAAGTATAGAACTTCTGAATGCAATAAAATAGCTTACATCAAACCAGGAATTTGACTGTGGAGAATGCACATTTGGACTGAATTTTAATTATCTGCATTCATCTGGGCCTTGAAGAATCTTGTGAGAGAGATTCACAGGAAAATGAGGCAAAATACTTTTACTATGGCAAGATTTGTGAGTTTAAGTGAGAAGGGAAGGAAAGTTCTAGGCTTTCCACTATGGAGGACTCTGGCTGTGGACAAAGAAACAAAAAGAAGGTTTTGAATGATATGAGCAGTCTTCAGACAAGTGTCTAGTTTTCCACTCAACAAATTTAGTGACCTTTGACAATGATTATATCTGGATACAAAATATCTAAATAGAGAGTCTCTGAGGAAGAAGACTGTCACTGAGGAGATGGACAATGTAAGGAATAAAACGTATGGAGTTGGGATGGGGAGAAGAAGTGGAGACTTTACCACACAGAGTTTCAAAATGAAATGTCAAGAGAAGAAACAATCTGCTAAAAACCAAATAGTGGTTGTTACTGGGGAGAGTCCTGACTGGAAATCCTGACATATAGAAACTTCTTGAGATCCTAGAAAATTCATCCTATGGACAGAGATTACATGAATGCATGCATCCATAAAAAAATTTTAAAAACTGTACTTAAGATTTGCTTAGTTTTATATTCACTTGTTTAATACAAATAAAAGTAAAGATAAGATTAAATGATACCAATAAGCTTAGCAAGTTGAATGAAAAATACACTATATTCATAATGAAAGTACAACTAAGAAATAAAGGGTTGAGTCATGTCTGCATATTTCTGCTCATTTTGAAGCATGTGTCAATTATCCTTAAAACGACTAAGCTATGAAAATTAAAATGAAATGGTTTTTGAATAACACCATTTGAGAGACTGACTTTCAAAAGACAGATGACACCAGATGTTGGTGAGGCTGTATGTAACTACGAACTCTAATAAACTCATGAAAATTCTGAAATCTGGGCTATATATCCATGTCTAAGCAACTTCACTCTTTAGACACAATAGAAGCAAACATCTATGTCTGCTAACATGTGTATGTTTGTAGAAATATTCATTCTAATAAGCTCATTTGAAAATCCTTCAAATTTTCAATGGCAGAGGTGTGGACAAATTAGTAATAATATAATTCCATAATATATACCAAAAACAGTGAGATTAGAAAAACCACAGTGGGGATCAACTTCACAATTATGAAAGGAAGTAGATACTAAAAGCAGAGATTCTAGGACTGCACAGACAAATGATTAGGAAGAGGACTTTAGAAGGAGCTGATGCCATTTTGTCTGAGAACTAAACATACATTGTGATCTAGTGAAAAGTTATCTGTGTACATCTCCCTATATAATATTTCTGAATTTTCAGAAATTACATATAATTAAAAGTTACCAAGGGAGCATCATATGCCATGTTAAACATTCTTCTCATTATTCCTGGGCAGAGTTCATCAGTTTCCACCTCCATCACATCTGCAAACCCCACGCCCACAGTGATAAAATTAGCTTTTCTGTTCTTCTGACCGATGCCATGGCCGCACAGGCCACAAGCATTCTCCTCCTATTTTTCTCCTTACCATTTCACATATCCAGAAAATCCACTCCACCTCAGAACAAAAACAAAGCCCCACCTTACCCACTTGTCATGAACCTGACATTCTCGAATCCCCTGCTACCTCCTCTTTGGGACAGGAACTCCTAGGCTACCTGCTCCTAAGATTGGGGAGTTTTGGACTATGACACAGGAGATTTTGGATTCTGGTTCTGCTCCTAACTAGATCTGTGACTTTGAACAGCAGTCTTAAAGTCAGTTTATAAAAATGTAGAATGTGAGGATGGGTCGGATGCCTTCTCCCTCCCTTTAGCTTAGGTGGATCCTTGAATTCTTTAGGGATTTTGAATTTTTGTGGTCCTGTCTTCCTCTCCACCCTCTCCACCCCTCTGGGGTGTAGCTGGTAGCTTCCTAATAAAAATCAAACCGTGTTTGGTGCAAAAGCAAAGCACAGAAATGTTAAATAAATGCCAGTGTGAACTCCAGATTCCATGATTCCATGAGGAATTTTGGACTGAACTTTAGGAGGCTTTAAAAAATGCTTTACATTATATAGACAAAGAAAGTTGAAGGCTGTGAAGGTGAGATCTACTGCTCCAGGAGCAATTAAAAGTCAGCTGATACAGAATTAGTTATCCACCCTTCCTTTATTGATCTAAAAGCTGCTCATAAATTCTCCTTTGTCAGGCGACACAAATTCCAGTTCTCCTGGCAAGGGCACTGACTGTGGCCCTTACTGTTGGGGACAGAGAGGATAGATGGCATATGCTCCCCTTCCCTTCCCACCATGTTAGTTAGCCCTTTAAAGCCAACCAGATATCAAAGGATTTTGCTTTCATTATGGCTTGGCTTCTACTTAAAAACAGCTTTATTGATATATGACTGGTATAATTTTATACTTGTAGAGTATAAAACATAACTGTACAAGTATATCCAGAGTTGCCCAGTCATTGGCACAATGCTTTAGAACATTTCATCACATAAATGTGACCCCCTTGCTCATTTTCCTCCCCCACCCCACTTCTCCTTGTCCATCACTCCAACCAATTATCCACTTCCCATCTCTTCATATTGCTCTATTATTTGCACAATTTAAAAATATTCTTCTATTTAACCACAAATACACATTCCCCAGCATCGGCCAGTCCTCCCTCCCTAGCAGCCATTCAGATCTCCAAGGTTATCCTAGTTATATTCTCTGTTCCTAAACTCAAACCCTTTCGATTCCATATGAGATAATGTGGTACTTTTCTATGCCTGGTTAGTCCACAGGATGTTTCCATGTTGTCACAAATCATGGAATCTAACTCCTATTCATTAGCTGAATAGTGTTGCATTATGTCAATTTGTGTTCTTTATCCGTCCTTTAATCTAAGTGATGAATGTTTATGTCACTCATCATCATCTAACTACCCTAAAAAGAACTATACTATATACAGGAGCATGAGGACTTCTTTGACATACTGATTTTATTTTATTTTTGTGAATATGTCCCATAGCAGGTTAACTGAACTACACACTGCTTCCCACAAAGGCTTTGCTGACCTTCTTGACAACAGTATACTAAAGTTCTTTTATCTTTACCTCTTAATCATCACTTACACTTGCCTTTAAGGCAATTCTAACAGGCACATAGTGATATTTCATCATTGTTTGACTTGCGCTTTCTTGAAGATTACTGGTACTTCTTCACTTGTCTATTGTCCACTTAGATGCAGTCTTTTGAGAAGAATCTATTCAATTTTCTTACCCATTTTTCATCATAGTGTTTTCTTGCTGTGTAGTCGAATTCTTTATAAATTTTAATGTAAATTGATATTGATTTCTAGTTAGGAAATACTTCCTTACTTCTTTAGATGGTCTCAACTTTCTTTGCTCAGCAGATATATCTTTAGTTTCATATAATTTCATTTATATGTTATTGTGACTGATGCTTTTGAGGTAATAGTAAAAGACAAATAAATCATTGTCAAGACCAATGTCATGAGCTTTCCTCCTGCCTTCCTCTGAAATCTTCATGGGTTTGGGCCTTATATTTAATTCTTTAATTTATTTTGAGATGATGTTGTTCTTCTACATGTAGTTACCCAGTTTTCTTAATACTGTTTATTGAAAAAGCCTATCATTTCTCTGGTGTTCTTTCACCAGTGTATGACCTCAACACTCTGTCAAAACCACTTATCTGTGAATGTGCCTACTTATGTCTGAGTTCTCTACTCCGTTCTTTTGACCTGTGAATATCAGCACCACACTTTTTGAGTGACTATAACTTTGTAGTACTTTGAGGTCATGTAATATGATCTATCTAGTTTGTTTTATTTTGTTATCAAGAACACTTGATATTTGTTATTTGGGACATCTTCATAATTACATATAAATTTTGAGATTATATCTTGAATAATTTAATCAGTTCCTTGAGTACTCCCTTTCTATGAGGCTCCAGTGAACGTACAAATATTGACATCTACAAAAGTTGTATGTCTTTCTCCCATTGATTTGTCTTTCGTCAGCTAAATTTTTAGGTACTTATTGAATCTAAGAGATAGAAGGCTATGTTTTCCTTTTCAAATAGCAAGAAAACTATATTTTGTTATTACTTTGGTCCTCAAAGATTTTAACTTGACCTACCCTGAAGATCCTTAGAGACTGGAAAATGGTCTTTTAGCACAATAGATCATCTCAATACCATAAACATGATAGTGTCTTGAAATGTGACACAGGATCATCTCCTGGCCCTAGGCTACTGGATCTAGGCCCAGACCTGCTAAACCTGTCTGAGCCTGCCCTTTGACAATTCCCTGGAGGGAGAGTGAGGAATACGGGTGTGTGGAAGTACTTAACCTTCCTTAGATGGAACTTAATTGTGTCACAAGGCCAAACACCCACATCCAAAAGCACCTAGACTTATCAACATCAACATCTTCTCAGGTACCCTCAGGTACCCACTCGAACCTCTTTCTACTTGGAGTACACTGGACCAGGATACAGAAAATAGAAGTTGATATTTCTTTTAAGGTAGTGATTTTTCAAGACTAGAGAAAATTATGGTGAGTTTCACATATGTGCATTTTTAAGGACACTAGATGATGTCACTTGTAATCAAAAAGAAAGAATATATTTTTTTCTTCTTTAATATATTACACTCTGGTGTTGCCTAAATTGACTGACCCTAAAAATTCCCCAAGGAACATCTTAGAAATGTGACTCCCTAGGCTCTTCTCTTAGTTATCTGTCTAGAATTAATACTAATGTCCAATATCCCCTCATTTGGATTAATATTAATAATATTAGAAAATATTAATGTAAAAATAAAATTGTATGCTTAGCAAAACTCTAAGAGATTCTTACCTTTAGCCCAGTTTAAGAAATTCTTTTTCTGTAATGTGATTTAGACCCCAAAAGTGCATAGAATATTGTCTGTTTCTTCACCACACTTCACAAAGTTGGGATCTCATGCTTGTCATTTGGCTGTCATTTGGCAACTATGTGTTCAACAAATGAGTGACTTCTTCAAAAATGAAGAAAATTAAAGAATTTTCTGAGTCACTAGAAATGAGTTTCTAATAATAGCTGTGGTTCAAACCCTACAGAAAAATGCACTTGCTATCTACCATCTATTGCAGTGTGCTAGTCACCATAGAGTTGCTTTGCATATGTGATCTCATGTAATAACAGTTCTGAAGGCAAATATTATCCTTCCTAAGACACAGGTAAGATAAGCTGAATCTCAGGGGCCTTGGCCTCTCAGTGTTGAGTTTGCATCTTATCTGTCACATGATTGCTTGAGACTTCTCAAGAGACTCTGTGCCTCAACTTCCCTGTGTGTTTCTTACACTGCTGTTGTGGGGATCAGGGCTAAGATAATGGTAACAGTTCTTATCTAGAAACTCTCTGACGTCACATAGCTAGTAGGGCACAGAGTCAGGATCTCAAACCTGTGGTCCACAGAGAAGGCCTCATACTCTGTAGGAACTTGCTGATCAGGCACAACTGCACAAAGAAGTGAAGGGAACCGCTGCCATAGTGACCACACTCAGCTCTCGTGGTTGCTTCAGGACAGATACTCTCTGTAGAAAATGTTTAGCCTTATGTTTGTCCTTCAGCAGTCAATGGGGTAATGAAGGCTGAGGATAGGGTGAAGGAAGTTCATCACCCTAAATCATCTCAGCTCCAATGTTCCATGTAGTTCTCTGTATCTTTTGATCATCCATACTCAGAGAATTCCATCTCTGATTTGTGAAGATATGTGATCAGCTCATGACCTCATCATAGCATCTTCTATAAGTGGCTTTCCCTAACAGTGCACACAGTAGTCAAGGGACTGTAACACAATACAGCTCATCTTTATGAACTCCTGGAAAGCTGATGATTTCCATTTCTGTTTTTTTAACCAGGCCGTTCTCGGGTCATGGGATGATTATCATTGACTTTAGCCTCTTTTATGGAGCAAAGATTATGTAGCCTTTGCCACTACTTAATAACCTGAGATGGAGTTGATAAAAACAAAAAGGTAAACCTGAAAGTGGGTAAAAATAAGGAAGTAACATAACCACATAGGTCAAGAATGCTAGAACCACTGTCAACAGGAAGAGGTGTTCAAAGTATTTGAAACATCATTTTATTTCACTGTTGTAGCAAATCCATGAACAGAGTAAATTTTATTTAAAGATTACAACATTAAAACTAAAAAGATGAGGTAACTTGTCCAGGGTAACCCAACTAATAAAGGCATAAAAAATTGGAACAGAGGTTAACCAAGTCTGCCTTTATCTTCCACCATCTTTAAGCAAGAAAAGCTAGGTTGAATTTTTTATTCAGCACTTTAGGGATGGAAATGGGAGGGAGAATTCAAGATTTGCTTATCCCAAGGGAAAAAGCAGAGAGGTGGGAAAAAATCAGAAATCCCAGGTTTTGGCCAACTTGACCAAGAAACAAGCTCTGGATCCTGGAGTATATTCCTCCCACACCTTGCTCTCTCCCTGCCCAGTGTTAGGGGTTGTGTAGACACTCCCTAGTGTTGCTTCCCTCCTTCCCTGCTCTGGAGTCACAATCCTATCTTCTGGGTAGACCCCTAGCAACACTGGAAATCCTAAATGCTATTTTTATTTTCTACAGCTGGCCAGTTTCCCATCTTTTTTTGTGTAGAAGTTTATGAGGTTGTACGCAAGCTGATCCCAGTGGTGGAGACACTAAGGAGAACACAGAGGGAATTAAAACTTCCTCAGTCATGGAACAGAATTCAAATACACAATCAGGATAGCCAGTGTGAATGTCAAGAGCAAGCGCCAGTGCCTGGAGCTAGAGCCTGCCTTGAGGTGAAGGCAACACATGTCAAGGCAGACAGAAGAGGCAACCCGAAGATAGATACTTAGTGAGGAAGGTACTCAATTACAAAGTACACAGTGACAAAGATTCCTGTGTATCCATGGAGTTAAGAGACGTTTTCCAAATATGTGTCAAAGAGGACTCTACTCTAGAACTATGCTACTAGGCTACATTAGAACTATGAAATCTTCCTGAAGTTATCAGCATACTTTATTCTGAAGTTCCTGCCATTAGGGCACCTCAGAAGGGAACTTTGGGAAGAAACGGATCTGAGCCCATATGGTACAGACTGAAGTGAAGCAAGGGGCTTATGGCTCAGGTATGGTGGTGGCTCTGCCACCAGCCCACAGAAAGGTGGGTAATGGCCCTAAGTAACAATGGAGTAGAGGGAAAACAGCAGAAACATCATATATGCTTTGCTGAGTTCCTATAACCTCTCCTCAGAACATCCTGAAAGATCCATCATAAAGGGGGTGCTCTATTACAATAAACTTGATAGTCACTGTTGAAGAAGACTCAGAGCTGGAATAATAGCACAAGGGTTATGAGTACTTGTGACTCTCCCAGAAGACCTGGATTTGGTTCCCAGCACCTACATGGCAGCTCACAACCCCACTCAAATTTCAAGAAATCTAAAACACTCTTCTGATCTCTGTGAGCATTAGGCACATATACATATTCTGGCAAAACACTCATTTATGAAAAATAAGACTGAATAAAACTGAAAAAGAATGTAAAGAAGTCTTTCTCTCTCTACCCCTTCCTCCTTCCCTCTCTCCCTCCCTCTCTTCCTTATTTGTTCATTCATTCATGCTTCAGTTCTACAATTGCCAATTGCTGAGAAGCTAAGATACACTAGGCAGCACGTTTCCAAGAATGAGAGCCAGTGGCTATTGGGACAGAGTAGAAGGATAATCTTGACTTAAATTCACAAGAAGTGATCTAGTTATGCACCTAGCAAGTGCTCCAAAAACATTTAGGTGTATGTTTGTGGAGGGGAGGGAGGAGAGGTGTGGGCTGAGGAAGAGGTCCCATCTACACACAAGTGACTTCTAAGATAATTTAGATATCCTGAAGCGAACATCCTTTAACAGATAGTGTTTGGAATGTGGTTCTAAATCAGTGACATCAGTTTCATGTTATGTTGGTCGGAAAAAATGCTAGTTCCAGGGCTAAGTGAATGCTTCTTCATATGCTCTCAGAACACATAGGTCTCTTGACAGGGAGAATCCCTAGAAAATGATCATCATGAAGGAAACATACTCCATGGCATCTGTTTAGATATGTATCACCCTAGTCATGCCTCTGTGCTATCTTAAAACCCCATCCAGAGTAAAATCTACTGAATTGAAGTACTTTTTTTGGACTGGAGAGATAACTCAATGATTAAGAACACTTGCTGTTCTTGCAGACGACTAGGGTTTCAGTTCCCACCACCCACACAGTCACCCATAACCATCCCTAACTCAAGTTCCAAGGAATATGCCTTGCCTTCTTCTGACCTCCATGGTCCCTGTATACATTTCAGGCATGTACATACATGCAGGCAAAAGGCTCACACAGATCAAGTAAATAAATTCAGAACTGCCCTTTTAACGTCATGACCCTTTCCTTCCTCTCTCTGACTCTAACAGGCTGGAGGCTTCATAGTCTGTAATATTGTCCTGCCTTTTGGAACCAGTAGCCCTAAGGGCTCTCGAGGGCCAGTTCTGTGCCTGTTCAAACTAATGTTGTTTCTGGTATGATATGGGCTCCTTCTTTCTGTAACAATAATCAAATGTAATTTCTGTCAGTCATTTCTGTCCCAGGACCTCTCTGCAGATGAAGACACTTTCCATGACACATGTGGAGGCCCCCTGAGGAAAATACTACATCACTTTTAACTACTGGAATTGCTAGCTTAAGAATGTCTCTGAACTATATGAATATCTTATTTCTCCCTATTCTAAATATGATTCTCCTACCTTTTGCAGATCTAGAAATATCTATTCCCAGAACCTTGCAAATATCTAGCAGCCTTATTTTTACTTCATAGGTTCATCTTAGTAACAGCTGAGGGCTCCCCACAAGACAGGCCTCTTTCTGATTCCACACAAGGCCATTTAAACCTTCACTGTTGGCCCAAGGATGAAGCTGCTTACAAAAGGCTTCCAGATTTTCACTTATGGGGAAGCAGTCAGCTGGGCTAATGGAAGCGGAAGCAGCCACAGTGAGCTGGCTGGGTGGAGTGGGAAGAAAGGCTACCTGGAAAACTGATCAGCTTTAGCAGTTGAAAATTTCAGAAACAGGCTGTGGGGAGAGGGGGTAAGGTGTGGTGAGGAAGCAGAGCAGGTTTTCCCAGATTAAGGACCAGCCAGAAAGAGGTGGGTGGGGCTCAGGGGTGATAAGCAAATAATTTTTAATATGTACAGTTCCAGGGAGGTGAGAAAAGATGTAAGAAATATACACAAAGTTCTGACCCACCCACAGAGTTTGCAGAGTCCATAATCAATTACCTCTGTATTTCCCTCATCTGTCATCACTCAGAGATGGCAAATGCCCACCCTGTCTCACTTTCCTAACTAGTTGACATGCACACAGTATTCTGCCACACAGAATACAAGGGTTAGCCATGTTAAGGAAGATAGCAGGTGTTAGGACCGCTCCAAACAGCTCATTAACCTTCTCACAAAACAAGCATGACACCTGGGCCTGAGGAGGAGGGTGACAGGGAACCCAGGTGACATCATTGTCAGACCGTCAGTGTCATTATATCAGCTGGGTGGTTTCCATTACAAAAGCTGAGTCAGAGGGTGAACTAGGGGAGGAAGGTGAGTCATGGGCTACTGGTGATAAATGAAAACAGAGCAGCTGGGCCAAGTCTGTTTCCTGGAGTTGTCCCTTCTTATAAAAGCCCGGCTGGCCATTGCCTTCACACAGGATCACACTAACAGAGAGCCTGCTCTTCTCTGCTCTGCTCTTCACGTAAGTCTCTGCTTGCAATGGATTGGAAATTCTTCCCTTCTTCACTATGGGAAACTGTACAAAGTCAATGTCTGTGACAGAGTTAATGTAGAGTGCTACCTAGAGTTAGAGAACACTAGAATTGCCTGACTAAAGTATAGCACTGTTTGGATCTGAGGGCAGATGTTTCAGACAGAGACCAGGGCAGAAGAAGGAAGGATCTACTGCGATCACAGTAGAACACAAACTAAGGCTTAGGTCCAGAGAACTTTCGGAGTTACTACACTCTCACTGGTAGAAATCTTAGTATGGAAACTTAATTCATTAAATGGATCTGACAAGCATTTTTCAGACCAATATGGAGCTTACCAAACTTCTAGTCTGGCAGAGAGGGTGACAAATGTGAAATTGGAATACCAAACATAGACAGTGTGACAGCAAGAAGTGATGGTGGGAAGGGGATGTACAGTAAAAGGTGTAGCTCAAAGACAGCCCCTTAGTAGTAACATGTTCCTTGAACTATGATGGAGGAGTATTTGGCAAACAGAGGTAAAAGTGGAAAAAAAAACTATAGCAAACCCTAAGAACATAGACTAGAAATAGCAAAACTATTCAAGTGTGGATTAATACACAGCCATCCTGCAAGTCATACTGTGCTTTAGTTCACAAAGAGGTTGGTTTGTTGCTGCCTTTGGGCAGCACTTCTTTCCAGATGTCCTGGTGATCAAGGCATAGGTTTTAGCGTGAATTTCTTATATACATGTTCTATTCCCCTTTACTCTTTTCACTCCTGTCTTGGAACATCTTTAATTATCTGTATAACATGACCAGGGAGAATGGGAATAAAGAAGAAATTCACTGAGATGGACCAGAGCAAACCACCCCTTGGCTCATTCTCTTGAAAAGGTCCAGAAATTATGACATTGTGTTTTGCTTTCAACTGCAGAAGTCAGAGTGGACAGGGGCTCTGTCCTCTAAAGAAGTCTGAAATGAAATTTATTTGACATTGAAGTAACTCACTAAGTCAGTTTTTCTCTTTCCAGGATCAACTGCTATCTAAAGATGAGTTCCCACCAGCAGAAGCAGCCCTGCACAGCACCCCCTCAGCTGCAACAGCATCAGGTGAAACAGCCTTGCCAGCCACCACCCCAGGAGCCTTGTGTCCCCAAAACCAAGGAGCCTTGCAACCCCAAGGTGCCGGAGCCCTGCCAGCCTAAGGCTCCTGAGCCCTGCCATCCTAAGGTGCCTGAGCCTTGCCAGCCTAAGGCGCCTGAGCCCTGCCAGCCTAAGGCGCCTGAGCCCTGCCAGCCTAAGGTGCCTGAGCCCTGCCAGCCTAAGGTGCCTGAGCCCTGCCAGCCTAAGGTGCCTGAGCCCTGCCAGCCTAAGGTGCCTGAGCCTTGCAACCCAAAGGCACCTGAGCCCTGCCACCCAGTTGTTCCTGAGCCATGCCCCTCAACTGTCTCTCCAGAACTGTGTCAGCAGAAGACAAAATAGAAGTAATGTCATCCACATCCATGCCTTGAAGATCACTAGATGCCGAGGCCCCTTTCCATTCTGTTTATGAGTCTGTTTGCCCTGTGTTTCACATGCTCTGTCCTCAGGTCTTAATCCGTCCCTCTTTACACCACCTAAAAAGATGTCTCTCACACTCATTCCCAGAGATTCATGAGCCTCTCAACATGGCCTAAAGTTTCATTGAGTGGCTAATCTGTGGCAAAGGATTCATCTGGAAGGGGCTAGGAAGTGAGACAAGTGAATTCTCAATGTTCTTCTCCAATTAAATACCTTTTAACCCCATACCTGGCTGTGTGTGTTTCAATGGCTTATTGAACTGTCATTCCTTTCTCTTTATGAAATAGAAATTAATACAGCAAAAGTTTGTCAGGAGGTCTATAGCTAAAAGATGCTCAATTTTGTGACTGTGTGTATGGAATGGGAGTGTGTGTGTGTGTGTGTGTGTGTGTGTGTGTGTGTGTGTGTGTGTGATTTAGCTGTTATATATACAGGACACATTGGTATAAGAGTATTCAAGGTCACTCAGTGTCTAAAACTTGGAAGACAGAGCTGTGTCAGAGTTTTCTCCTTTCACTGTTTGGGGCACATCCAAGGGTGCATGGTGCCTGCTTCATTTCATCACTGATTCTGAAGTCTTTGGCCCCAAATTGCCCTTATTCTGTTGAGTTGATTCTCTTAAATCTGTTTTAAAGAAACAGTGCCTGTGTGTTTCACTCTGCTTATTTATTATTTATTTAGCTTCCCTCTCTGACATCCACAACACAAACTACCAAACATGGAAACATATTCCAACCTCAAAAACATATCTACCAAATGCACACAGAGGAAAGATCCTTCACACAGACATTTAGACACATTTTCACATGGTTAGATCTTCCAAATCATGCAACCTACACACTGACTGCATTGTTTCTGTCAGTTCTCAGTGTGCTCCCCTGAGGACGGTGCTCCAAGAAGAGCCTTAAAAATGGCCCTCATTCTCTTCCCATGCAAACACTGTTTCTCCTGCTCCCTCCATCTTTCTCCCTTTCCCATGCCCCTCTCTGTTTCTCACATGTATGTATATTATCACTGTATGTTATCTTTCCCTAAATAAAACTTAAGAAAAACGGCATCAAAAGGAAAGGGATAATGGAGAAGTGTAAACAGGTTTCAGTGAAAATAAGACAAAAAGAAAGTAAAATTAAGTGTGAGCAGGTTAGCATAATATAAAATATAGGAGTAAGGGGGTGCTGAAGAGCATCTAGTTCCTATCTCAGACACTTGCCATGGGACAATAATTACTAAGGGTCACCAAGAGATCACATCTCTAAATTGCTGAACCCAGATTTATGGCTCTTGTCTATGATTTACCCCACTGCCTCTCTTCCAGCATCTCCTGATAATCAGATTGTCTGGGATGAAACTGATTACAGAAGGCAAGGGGAATTTTCAGAAGTCTGTGATGTTTAGGCTTCAGTGATCCCTGGAATGTGTGTAACAGGAGACAGGTCCTGTATGTGGCTCCACTTTTGGAAAGTGCTGAGGGATACCTGAGAAGCAAAAGACAAATGATTGCCAAGGATTTGAAGTGGGGCAGATGGTAAACTGGTAGTGAGAATGACATCACTTGGATTCATAAGGTGTGCACACATGATAGGTGACTTGAAATTATTGTTGCCATGATAGAAAAGGTCATTAATGTTTCTAAGAACAATCATCATTAAAGGAACAGGGTTTTATTTTTGTTTTGTACACAGATGTAATTACGTGTGTTACATGCCATGGTATTTTATATGACCTTGAGATTGTCCTTAAATTATGACCTTAATATATAACCTTCAATTAGACACTAGCCAGAACACTAGCTTTAAGTCAAAAGGACTCAGAGTTGAGCAAAATCAATCAAATTCTTTAAACTTTGGGAGGCTGAGGCATAAGGATTACAAAGAATTATAAATCATCTGGGATTACAAATTCATTAGGTACAGCATCAAATTAAGTGAAAAATGTATTTGTGGGTCTATTTTAGTGATATATCATGTGACTAGCAGAGGTGAAAACCTACATTTCATACCCAGGAATATAAACATTGCACATCTTCTGCACTCTACCAGTAACCAATCATTCCTGTACACATGTCAGCATTACACTAAAATGAAAGAATGAGGCTGATATATAATCTTCAATAGATAATGCTTAGTTATTTTTATGTAAATGTGTCATTATACTATGGCAAAGCAAGAATAATCATATGGAATATTCTGACAATATCAAAGTTATATAAAATACTAAGGTGTGTAAGACACATAATTACATCTGTGTACAAAACAAAAACAAAAACCTTGGAATAAATACAACAAAATATACACTGTTTTTGTGTTTGGCTGTTGAATAAAAATTCATCAAAAGGTAAGTCAGAATGATGGACAGGTGGACAGATGGATAGATGGGAGACGTACGATGAAATTAAGAATAGAAAATGCTCATTGGTAGAACCTAGCCGGTCAATAAATGTTCTTTCAATATTAAAAAAAAATTGTTGACCATTCTATTCTTTATTTAATGTATCTGTATTTTAAGCATTGCCCCATAAACTAGGATTGCATTTATATATAGCACTTCTTTAAGTGGTCTTTTTATACTGTAACAGTCTAAAATGTTGATGAGCTAAAGGAAAAATGTTTCTTTCTAAAACCCCAAAGCAGTTCCCAGAATATCAGGGCCTGTGATCTTTAGTCTGTGGATTTGGTGTGTGTGTGTGTGTGTGTGTGTGTGTGAATGTGGACATTTGTGAGCCCAGGAACATGCTGGGCTGTGACAACCAATAATACTCCAGCCATTTTACAAAAACTCTAGTCTCACTCTGTATTTGACACCTACAATCCCAAGATTACAGGGCACTGGGCAGAGCAGAACTCTACCATTCTCCATTGCTGCTGACCTACAGTGATTTGCTGCCATTCACTTAGTCAACAGTAGAAGACAATTGTTGCCTTTTTATGAGGAAATGAAAGCACACATTAAGGTTAAAGTAAACCTTCATTGTATGTGGAGAGCACCTTATGCAGGTAAAGCTATGAGTGCTCAGATTCTTCTTTTCATGACTGCATCTTGGTTTCCTCATTTGTCCCATTACTGCTGTTAGCAGGTACACGAGGCCCCATGTGACAAGCCTGGCAGGAACAAAAAGATATTGCAAAAGTACATTTGTGTCTCTCAATTTACTAGACTACTGAAACAATGAATGTAGACCAAAGACATAGAAATTTCTCCAGGAATCTTGTTCTAGGAGAAAGAAAAGACCCTAGCCAAAAGGGTAACTTGACTCCCCTGAAGGGTATTTCTTTCAGTTTTAACAACTTGACAGACCCCTTTAGAGGATAAAAATATAGCCCAGACAATGAGGGTCAGGGGGTGGTGGGACCACACTTTGGCAAGGACTGTGTAGGTGAAAGCTATTAAAACTTCAACTTCATCTAGTGATCTGATGTATTGGATATTGGTATCTCTTATTCCAGCTGAATAAATCTTTTATCTACTGTCCACTATTAATTTGGGTCTTTTTAAAATATATTTAGGTTTATTTATTTTATTGTATTTTATGAGTGTTCAGCAGCATGCATGTGTGTTTACCATGTGTGTGTCTGGTGCCCAAGAAGGCTGAAAGACTGTCAGATCTCCTCAAAATAAACCTTCAGATGGCTTTGAGAAATCATGTGAGTTATGGGAACAAAACCCAGATCCTTTGTAAGAACAATAAATGTTCTTAATAACTGAGCCATCTCTCCAGCCTCAAGATGGCTCTTCTAATCAGCAAAGTTAGGATGAGTGACTGAAGCTGGCTTCTGGGCACCTAGGCTATCATAGACATCACCCATGAGAGTTGAAAAGAAAGTCACAGTAACTAGTTTATATAAGAACATATTTTTCATATTTTTTACTGATTATTTGGGAATTTCATGTCATAAACCCCAAGCACACTCACTTCTAGTCCTCTCAGGTCTACCATCCACCACTCCAGTCTACTTCCAGATCTTGTGATCCTCCCTCAAAAAAAGAAGAAAAAATCAAAGGAAACAAATCCAATATACTCACTGGAGCATGGTCAAACTCCCCAGTGGGCAGCTTTTTAAAGAAAATTGAGTTATTCCCCACTTGTACCATCATCAGTTCTAAAGAGTTGCAATTCAGTAACTTATCACAGTTCCTAAGAGTTCTCCTCCATAGCGTTTGTATAGGCTGTTAATTTTTTAAAGGGTGTGGGGTAGGGGTAGGGGTTGTCACAGAAGGCTTCCAGTTCTTTCTTTCTCACCTGTGAGTCTGCAGTCAATACCATGCCAAAAGTAGCTTCATTGCCCTTTACAGTCAGTGGGAGCACAGATCATGAACATATATGTCGTTTCTCGGGACAACGTGGATCTCAGACATTCACATGGTCTCCAGCATCAGCATATGCCACAGATCTCAGCATGGTCTCCACATGTGGCAGTACAGACCACAAACATCAACACTACTCTCTGCCACTGCATGGGCCATGGACAGCATCATAGCCCTTGGTGGCAGCACAGGCCACTCATGTCAACATGGCCTTCTACACAACACAGCTCATGGACATCAACAGGGCTTCAGTTTGCAAAATAGACCACAGACCTCCACAAGAACTCTTTATAAGGGAGTTCAAACTAGATTGTGGGCTGTATCCTTCTGAGCCCTTTGTTCAGGTGTCTCTTCCCTGAGCTATGTCAACCACTTTTCTAGTCAGCTTCCTCTACAGGCAGCCTCCTGCACCACTGCTTCCTCCACAGTCTCTGCTTGGCTCCCCACTTCTCTTCCTGCTCCTCCTTTGCTTTCTGTTAATTTTCAGATTTACATTCAACACTTATCCATCACACATACTTGCCCAGAGTCAAGTGACTAGCCTGGACTTTTTTCTCTTATTAGACCTCATCTGGTATTTGTACATTAATAGCTCAGGGAACTGCTGACAATATGATATTCAAAACAGACGAGCAGGAGAAATACACAAAAGAATTGTCAAGCCTTGCCAAGACAAGGTAGAAAGGACTTTAGGAATGTTCTACTGCTCAGAGAAGTCTGTCATACATGCTAGGCTTGTAGGCCGAAGATGGATGCTTCAACAACACAGAAAAACTTTGGGTGACTGTCCAGGCAGCAAACTGTTCCATTTCTTGCATTTTTGAAAGTTGCTATTTACTTAATATTATTTACTTCTTGGGCATCTGAGGAGTTTGAAGATGAGATAGTTAATAGTTAAAGTTATCTAGGGACAGTTTTAGAAAAGAAACTAGCTTAAAAGTTAAAGTAAGTTTAAGAGACATTGAAATATAATTTTTAGTTAGTAATACAAGTTAGATACAAAGTGAATTAGGTAAAATCCTTTGGACTCACTAAATAGGATAAATAATAAAATACTTTCTTTAAATTTGTCAATTGTTAATGAACTGGTCATCTCTCATGTAATTATTGTTTGTATATTATTGTATATAACTATTGTTCCTATTGTATATGTTTTTCCTATGTTAATTATAACTTTCTTTTTTATTTTTGACACAAAAGGAGATATGTGGATATTTGTTAGATATTTAATAAATCCTGAAATATTAGAGGCAGCATACAGTGAACTCCTAGGCAGACAGCTCAGGAAATTCTTCGTGCTTGAATACAAGGATAAACAGCTGAGAGTCAGTCACACCTATAATCTCACACAGGGAAAGCCAGGAATGGTGACTTACACCCTTAATCTCATAACTCCAGAGACAGAACTTCTTCTGTTTCTGTGAATTCAAGGCTACAACATGCCTTTAATCCTATCCTGGATGGGATAGGGGCTCTAGAAACCCAGAAGAGACAGAAGCAACTGGCAGAAGAGACCAGGAGTGAGGTTGAGGAAGTTGCAAGATAGTTTGGTGAGAATTGACTGTGGTGCTTCCTCTCTCTGATATTTCAGCCTTCCCCCGATATTTGGCTCTGAATCTCATTTAATACAACCAGAATTTGTGTTACTTCAATTTTCTTTCCTATTTTTTCCGTTCTGTCCCATGCATTCAAGACTGCCATCCAGCATAAATCCAGGGTGTGCTCATCATAAAGTGACTGCCTTTCTGCATCAGCATAATCTCTCTGCACAGGAAGTTTACCTTGTGAGATTTCTGTGCCTTTATCTCTGCTTCTTTGTTCTATTGCTTCCGACTTCTCCTCTCACCATGTTTTCCAGCATAAAAGTGGTCCAGCCTCCAAAACAGTAGGAACCATATCTGACCGACCAGTCTTTAGGGAAAATTTGGTTACATGGTGACCAAGAATTTAACATTTGTTTTACAGATGGTAAGTGCATATCATATGTGGTGTTTGCTTCCTTGAATTTTCTTAAATCTAAGATTTGTATTGGAGTCCAACTAGCTTCTGGACAATTTTTATTCTTTTGTAATTTCATTAAAGTTACTGGATATACTAATGTTGACTGTTTGAAAGTCTTCGGCTGTTTTTGTTTCACATAAGACAATGTTTAGATTGGTTCTTTAAATTCCTCCATCTGGGTCTGAATATCTCTGTGTTGTTTCTTCATAGGCTTTTCTAAACTTTTTTTGAGATTTTTCTTTTTTAATTATTTTTTGAAAATCAATATCAAGCATTTATAAAAAAACAAAACATTCAAAATAGATAACAAAAAAGCACATATAGTAATAAAACTTCTCTTTTCTCTAAAACACATGAAAATAAAAAAATAACATCTAAAGTTTCTTAAGCCAGGTTTGGCTGAGCTACAGATAAAGAAAACACAGTAAGTCACAGCTAATGCCCACTGATCCACTATGGCCACCACAAACTTCTGCTAAGTAATCTTTCTACAGACAAACTGGAAGTTTTGTTTTGTTTTTTGTGTGTGTGTGTGTGTGTTTTAAATCACTTTATTCACCCATCATCTTTCAATGAAAAAAGAATGTTTTTACTTAAAATCTACTAATGAGTGAGTATATCCCCTGCTTATCCTTCTGGGTTTGTGAGGCCTCACTCAATAGGATATTCTCCAAATCCATCCATTTGCTGGAACATTTTAGGATATCATTTTTTCTTACTGCTGAGTAGTATTCCATTGTGTAGATGTACCACAGTTTGTTAATCCATTCCTCAGTTGAGGGGCATCTAGGTTGTTTCCAGGTTTTTGTTATTATGAATAATGCTGCTATGAATATAGTTGAGCTAATGCTTTTGGGGTGTGAATGTGCATCTGTAGGGTATATGTCCAGTAGTGGTATTGCTGGATCTTTGGGGAGAATGATATCCAGTTTTCTGAGAAACCTTCTTACTGCATTTCAGAGTGGCTGAACAAGTTTACAATCCCACCAACAATGGAGAAGTGTTACCCTTGCTCTGCATCCTCTCTAGCATAGGCTATCATCTGTGTTTTTGATCATAGCCATTCTGACTTGGGCATTCACATTAACTGACTTCTTACATGATAAAGCAGAAATAATCAAATAAATAATATTCATAAATAAACATTATGATTTACTCCTTACTCGTTCCCATGTCAAATCATCAAGAGTAATATCAAAGAAAGACCAACTACCATCCATTATGCTACTCTTTCACACTTTTACTGTGAGACAAAGTTCTCTCTCTCTGCCTTAAACTAATTCTTCTTTTAAAGAAATCTCAGTTTATTGTCAATAATGATGGCCTAGAAGTGGGGCAGCTACACAGTATGGTAGCATCCCAAGGAGGAGGTACAAAAATAGAAAAACCCACAACCCACTAGTAGAGGGAGGCTACTGTCTGAAAAACTTAACTAAATAAATGTGGAGAAGAAACATGTTTTGTGGGCTCTGCCTAACTAAAGCCTAACTCCTAACAGAAAACATAGCCAGCCCATAGTTACTCTGGCCACATGTAGCTCTGGCTGGCAAGTGGCCTTTTGTGAATTTGTGCCCCCAAAGTTGAGCGCCAAATATTGCATGAATTGTAGTCAATATATAATATATAATGAAAACCTGTTAGATATTGGGGTAAAGCTGGAATATCACAGAAAGAAAATGGATCACAATCAATTCTTACCCAGCCAACTTCTCAGGCTTCACAGTGTAAGGATTTCCAAAGCTTGCATTCACCTGGAATGCAACAGTGTCAATCATCCCCCTGGGTGTGGCGATGCAAACATGGACCCGCCCACCCTTTAAATGAAAGGGCTCACAGGAGCCCCCTTTCCCCTCTCCTATCTCTGGGTTCCCTTCTGCCCCTATCTCTGCTCCCCGCTTTAATAAACTCTAGTGTGGTACTCCTGGTGTTGAGATTCCATTCATGCGACACGTGCAAAAAACTAACACACAGGGTAAATGCTATCTTAAAAGATCCTCAAACTGACTGATTACTTCTATAGAATTTCTGAATCTCTGCTTCTTCCTTCCTCAAATATCTTTCCTGCTCAGCTGTTTCCCTTCTGGATTCAACTCTGTATCATAATCCTAGAGTTAGAATTATTGGTATTAGCTATTACTGTTTGACTGTTAGATCTTGAACTCACAGAAATTCAGAAAGATCTCTGTCTCCTGAGTGATGGGATTAAAGACATAGGTCACCACTCTAGGGCCTTCATATGTTGACTGTGGGTGATTTTATCAGAGAATTTTTGTTCTCCAATATTTCAGGCTTACGTTATTAAATATATAGTATTGCACCACAGAATTGTTGTCTGCTGACAAATCAATTTTCTTCTTTCCAAAAGACAAATGACCATAATCCACCTTTGTAACTGCCTTTTTAGGGCAGAAGCCACTGAAAATAGAAATATTGAGATATTCTACCATTTAGAGGCTTCACAAAGTATCCTTCTGTGTATGTTGCTTTGAACTGCTGCTCCTGCATCCTGGGGAGCTGAACTGTTGGACATCTTCTGTCTGTCAGAGATGGCAAGGCAACCAGGGCCTCAAGAGGAAAAGTAACTCTGGAAATCCTCACCCTTGCAACTCATCTTTACCAACACACTCCTCACCTCTTGCTCACATACTCTGGCCTCTGTCCAGGTTGGGCATGCTTTACTCTTCAAGTTATATTTGACAAAGCTGTCCTTGTTTGGTTCTGGATAGCTATATCTCATTTGTCATTAGAGAAATATTGTCATTTCTTTCTCTGCTGAAATTCTAGCTTTGCTATGAGATCAAAGTTGACAGCACACTTAACTTGGCACCACCATTGTCATCTGACTGTCCCATGCCTTGTTTTCTACAGCAGCACATGCGTGAAGGAGAGCACACCACACATCTTCATTTCTGTCCGACTTACTATCTTCACATATGGCTAGTGGCTAATAAATGCTGTTGGCTACAGAGTCTTCACATACAGTCCTTGCAGTCTCAAAATCTCAAGGTTTTCAGTCTGACATACCAAATAGGTTCAAGTGCCATAAACTAGGCACTGATTAGTTCGGGTCTTCTTTTTAAACTTAGCTTACAGAGTTGTAGGTTTCCTTGTGTATTCTCACATACACTTAGTTTTGGCATATCACCCTTGCCTCTCCTATTTTTCTGGCCCTTCTCCAATGATCTCCACTTCAAACTTCTCACCCAATATTTCCCTTTCCTCAACCATACCAACTATGTTCTATTATTCTCCCTGCCCCTCTAGCTTGAGCCCCTTTTTCCTCATTTTCTTTTTTTGTTTTTTGGCTTCTACACCAATCCACTCCTATATAAATACACACATATAAAAGACAGACACTTAGACCCACATATGAGACAGAACCTGTGATTTTTAACTATTCTCACTTAATACAATGCTTTCCAGTCCTGTTTATTTTTATTCACATTTTATAATTTAATTTTGTAAAGCCAACTAAGATTCTATTGTGTATGTTCACATCATTTTAATTATGAATATACCACTGATGGACATTCAAACTTGTTCCATTTACTTGATATTGATAACAAATAGATCTGGAATGAACACAGCTGTATTAGAATCTCTGTAGTAGAAAATAGTCCTATGGGTGTATGCCTAGGAGTAGAAGACCTGGGTTATATGACATTTTAAGTTGTTTTTAAGAATCTCCATACTGATTTTCATATATGATATACCAGTTTATTTACACTCTCACCAACTGTGTATGAGGATCCTTCCCCCACATACATACTTGTCAGTATTTGTTCCCATTTTGTTTTCTCAATAATAGCTATTTTGAATTAGGTAAAACACAATCTCAAAGTATTGGCTTTTTATGTAAATTTAAGAAAACTTGGTTTGTAAATGTCCTGTTGAGACTTTTTGCATATATGTTCAAGGGGGAAACTGAAGTTTTTCTTTATTTTATGCTTTTACCAGGTTTGTGCAACAGGCTGATGTTGGCTTTATAAAAAAGTTTTACTAATGTTCCTTCATTCCCTATCTAATAGAAAGAAAAGCCCTGGTTTTAGCTGTTCACTGAAGATCTATTACAATTGAATGAATCAATCTATATCTCTCTTTTCATTGTTACATGATTTTTAAATTATTGCTTTAATTTCAGTTTGAATTACAAATTTGCTTGAATTACTCATTATGCTTTAATTTTACTGTACCTATATGCTGTGGAATTATGCCTTTGTACGCTGTAAATATTTGTCACTGCAAAGATTAGTTTAGTAAAATGCTGATTGGTCAAGTAGTTAGACAGAAAGTAGAGGTGAGCAACCAGACTAGGAGAAGCACAAGAATGGATGGAGAGACCCTAGTCAGACAAAGAAAGAGGAAGGTGAGAATGTTGCTCTAAGAACAAGTACCAAGTCATGTAGCTGTAGCTAAACCTAAATAAGAAATATGCATTAAGTTAAAGTATAAAAGTTGGATAGTAATAAGCCTGAGCCATAGCCTTAACAGTTTGTAATTAATATAAGCATTTGTGTGATTCTTTGGAACTAAGGGGTTGTAGGTCCAGAATTCAGGGCTAGACCTGGCCTGACTTTTGCAACTACACTTATGCATCTATGAATTTATCCATTTCTCTGAGATTTTGTTTTCAAATTAGTGAAAACTAAGGTTTAAGATATGTACTAATGATTTTCCTCTGTATCTGTTATCTGTTGTACTGATTCGCCTTTCAACCCCAGTTTTAATAATTTAGGATTTTACTTTCAACAATGTGTGTGTGTGTGTGTGTGTGAGAGAGAGAGAGAGAGAGAGAGAGAGAGAGAGAGAGAGAGAGAGAGAGAGAGAGAGAGACTGTTTGCTACATGCACATGTTTATTTACAGGTGCCCAAGAGGGCCACAGGAATCTCTCGGAGCTGGAGTTACACAAGGTTATGAACCACTGAATATGGGTACTGGGAATCAAACTGACAACCTGTGGAAAGGCAGTATGTGATTTTACCTCCAGCCCAAGAATATATTTTTCTATCCTTTCAATTCACGGTAGTGTTTATGTTTTGTGATGTGGTGTGTTACTTCAAAGCAATATGTAGATGGATCTTGCTTTTTTATCAGTTCTACTTGTACCTTTTTTATCTAATCAAAAAATTTAGAGCAGTAATATTTAGCTACTACTAAAAAGAACATAGCAATTCCTGTTATTGTGTCAGAGTTACAGAATTTGGAGAGTTTCTCATCCCTCTCTTTATTAACTGTTATACAACAGCGTTTAGTGATTTATTTTATTCTGTGACTTCATGAGTGCTTTTTTTTCATTTTCAGTATAAAGGACTGCTTCAATTACCTGCTGCAAATCTGGCTGATTAGTCATGAATTCTTTTAGTATGCTTTTAATTATGGAAAGATTCTATTTCTTCCAATGATGACAGACATGGTCACTGTGCATGATAGTCTGGTTTGACAGTTGTTGTCCTTCAGAACTTGAAATGCATCATTCCAAATTCCTGTGGCCTTTAAAGTTTCTGATGAGAAAACTCTAGTATTGATGGGCCTGTCCTTATATATGACTTATACATTGTCTCTTATCACTTTTAATCTACTTCCTCTGTTCTGAATATTTAGTAATTAAATTATAATATTATGAGAGAAGTTATTTTTGATCTTTCTGTTTGTTAGCCTGTATGTCTCCTGTATCTATCTAGATTGTGATCTGTTCATATTTGGGGGATTTCTGCTATGGTTTTGTTGGAAATGTTTTATATGCTTTCATAATAAAGCTATTCTCCTTATATTTCACGATTCTTTGATGTAGTCATTTTATAGTTTCTCAAGGATTTTAAAAGTCCCTCCATTCCTTCATATTGTTTGACTTTGTTTAGATGTTGTAATTCTTCCACTTTATTTTTAAATGTTGTATGTCTTCTGCTTGATCCATTTTATTTTTTTAAAGAAGTTCTTTGATCCATTCTACTAATGAAGCTTTCCACAGAGATTTTTATTTTACTTATTGTGGTTTTCATTTTCAGTATTTCAGTTTGATTTTTCATAAGTATTTCTTGTTAACATGTCCATTTATTTAGTATGCTGTCTGTATGTATGCATATGGTGTATGTAGAGGTGTGTCTATAACTTTTCATGCACACAGGTTGACATGTGTGTGGAAGCTGAAGGTTAATATTAAGCATCTAACTCCATCACTGTCTATCTTATTTTTTGAACATAGGTCTTTCAGTAAACTTCAAGCTCTACTGGCTAGACAAACTGACCAATGAGCTCTGATCACTTCCTATTCACTTTACCAGTGCTTAGATTATAGATGTGCACTGGCATCCCCAGCTTTTACATGGAAGGTGAGAGATCTGAACTCAGGGCCTCATGTTTTTATAGCAGCTACTATATCCCATATCCCTTCATTCCAATTCACTTTCTTCAGTATTTCTATCTTTTAGCCAATTATTTGTTTTAAAATTTATGTAGGTATATTTTATTATTTTTGTGTGTGTTCATACATGCATGTGTGAGTGTGAGTGTGAGTGTGTGTGTGTGTGTGTGTGTGTGTGTGTACATGCCCTCAGAAGTCAGAAAAAGGTGTTGGACTCCCTGGAACTGGAGTTATGAGCCATGTGACATGAGTTCCGGGAATTAAATGAGTTCTGGGAAGCAAACTTGCATCCTCTAGAAGAACAGCAAGTGTTCTTTATCACAGAGCCATCTCTTTAGTCATCAAATTCCCTTTTTATATCTTTCATTAACTTCCTGTTTGTATTTTCTTGTGATTTGTTCAGGAGGATTTTCTTATTCTTCAAATACTTTATGTATCTTTGAGTTCTTTGTCTGGACTTTATTTAATTCACCCACACTGGAAGCCATTTCTATGAATTAACTATTTTGGAAGAGTCATAATGACATGGTGTTCTTTTTATTTGTGATTTTACATTAGGACTTGTGCATCTAAATTTAAGTTATGGGCTTTATTTTATTTTTTAAGGTTTACTTACCCTCATTCTTTCAGCAGAATTGTTCACACAGTTCAAGATTAATTCTGTTATTGTAATATGATGTTATTTTTCTTGAGTAGATGTTAGTTGGGACATTCTGAAAAATGTCTTCAGTAGGCACTATCAGAAGATAAATATGTGTCCTTACTTATACCTAAATTGAGGATAGTCTTCACCCCTCATCAAGGAAAATTCTCTATGCAACTCATGAAGACTATCATAGAAAAATCACAACCAAAATATAGGGTTGTGGAGCCCTTACCCAGTGGATACATGTAGTAAACTTTCTTGTTGGACTACCCTCAGGCCATCAGCCTGCAAATAATGACCCAGAGACTTATTATTAATTATGAAAGCTTGTTCTTAGTTTGGTTTTTTTTAAAACTAGCTCTTATAATTTAATTAGTTTCTCTTAATCTAAATTCTATCATATGGCTCTGTTACCTTTTCTTGTACAACACATCCAACTTCTTCCCAGTCTGCTGGCAAAGTCCAGTGTGCCTGGATTCATCCATCTGATGCCCCTTTTCTATGCCCTGAAGTCCCACCCATTCTCTTCCTGCCTAGCTATGTGGTCATTCAGCTGTTTATTAAACCAAGCTGAAGACACCTTAGGCAGAAACACCTCTTTATACTGTAAACAAATATTCCACAACAGATATATCTAGAAAATATGCCCTGCACATAAAGTTCAAATAACACTGTGGAAAAGAGAGCAGAAAGATTCTAAGAACCAAAAGCTCAGGGAGGTAGCTGTGAGTCTATGTCTCCTAGACAGAAATGCTACAACCATAAAGTCTCACTGACATGACTGCCTAAACATCAGATTAATGAGGACAACAATAATATACATATCAAAGTGGATGGGAAATAAGTCCTCAGTCCTACAAAAGAAATACAAGCAATAAGGCATGCTGAGAGTCTTGCCCAGGAATGAGCCCACCAACTAATTATGAAGTATCAATGGTCAGCCCTGAAAATGTACATACAAGTAAAACTATGCAAACTGAGTAGGTTTCATTTAAAAAGATATGTATATGCACATAGGTATATGCATGAAACCATTAGTAAAGAAGAGAACATGAACTTTAAAAAAAAAATAAGGAATATATAGAAAGCCTTTGAGGAAGCAGAGAAGGAAGAAATTATATTATAATCTCAACAAATAAAAGAAGTAATGAAAAAAGGTAACCCCACAATGAAAGTATTGTCACAAGAAAAAAATAGCTCCTTAAACACCAGTTGTTTTAGGAGGTAAAGCATCTTCTAGTGGTCTATAGCTAACAGTTGCTGTGAAACTGAACTGTGGAAAGTGAAAAAATTCAGGTTGAAGCTAGTGACCTGTATTGAGTTTATGAAGAAAAATAGAGGAAGAAACGTACATAGAAGGTAAAGGAGATGAAGTAAGGCAGTCTCATTAAAAAGTTGGCTGAAAAGGATGTGAGTTAACAGTATTCCTTCACATAATGTGTTACATTTCTAACTGTCAGAGATAGATATCTCACAAGCCTGTGTAACTTATTTTATTCAGAAGATAAAAATGGAAAAAAAATTGAGATACATTGCTGATTTAGAGTATTAAAGCATTCTATCCTGTCGCTTTGCTTGATTCTGTATCCATAGTGCTGCTCCAGATTCATCATGGATTCCATGTCACTTTCTCTGAGCTTTCAGAAAATATAATGCACTGATAGACCTTAGCTGCCCAACTACTAACACAAAAGGGCCTAATTCTTCAGCTCCAAAGGCTGCCTGTGGAGCCTCATGTGGGTCACTTGGGCCACTCTTAGTCTATACCTTAAACTTCAGACTCACTGACTCACATCACCAAACTTGCTCTATGCCCATGGCCTCTGGTTCTTCTCTGTATCTCCGCAGCACTGGGTCATGTGTTGTTGAGTCCTGTGCATAGCTGTGTCCATAGCTGTGTCCCACTCCTAGCTCTGTATTCCTCTGACCCAAATCATCATTTGACACTACCAGCTTTCAGGAGTGGCTTCTGCTTCTACCGTTCCTGCTGTGGGCAGCATGACTGCTATATGTTTCATTTCTCTGGGTTGTACTATCATTTTTTGTGGTGTTACAATATGTTCACACAAACTGAGGACTGTAGCTTTCTTCTGCATTTCATGCCTTTCAAGCAGAATATATCTTTTTTGTTTCTCAAATGTCAATGTCATTGTCCTCTGCTCTCACTGGAATCTCTGACCTCCCTCTTGCTGCTGCTATCTACCTCACACATGAGTTCTTGTGTCCATGCTTAGCAACAGCTTTTTGTTTCTGTGTCTCAGATGAAGTATGTGTTTCATAACATGATATAACACAGAGTCTCATGACTAAAGCTTAGGACAAAGTCTTATGAGCAAGTTAATCTCTCTAGGAGCAAAAACAAAAAAAAAGAATATGAGTTAAAGGTGAATTTAGCCAAGCATCCCAAAAATAATTATTTAAAAAGAATGTTACTAAGAAGTCAGCTTCCATGGACAGCTAGAACTTGAGTGTCCATATTTTCTGAGAAAGCAGAAAAATTATCTTACAGACATTATCTCTGAGATGAAGGGAGAAACATTGTTTATAAGTTAATGCCCTCTATAAACAGAGACCACTGGATCATCAAAGATACTATAGCTCATGTTTTCATATTGCAAATGCATAACAGATTTTCACAGAAGCTAATACCATGACATCAGAGAACCTGAGTCAGGAAAAGAAAAAGTCCTGAGAAATGTGTGGAGATGGTCTCTACATCAAAGATAGGTGTGAGAGCAAGATGCAGGAAATTTATAGGGTGATGAAAAGGTTCCAAAATCAGGTCTCAAGAATGTTCAAGGACAATGAAGTTGGAAGAAAAACATTTCCTTATCTCCTGAAAAGAGAACCAACAGGAAAAACTAAGAAAGCTGAGGATGTGGGACTTACCCTCAAAATCTATCAGAATTATCTTCTTCTCTGGAACTGAGGCCAGATCCCTAGGCACAAGCAACATTTTCAAAGAAGAAACCGTTTCGTAGAAGAGTAAAAACTGCCTTAGACACTCTCCTTGCCAACCAAACAAAGAGGACCAACAGGGCTGGGGAAAAATTAACTTAAACTCTTGGTAGCAAGAGGACTTTGTCTAGGGAAAGGAAGCAGAATAAGAAAGCTATCTCAGGAAAAGAAACATAATAAGGAACTTCTAGAATGAAGGTCTATAACCTAAGGGTAACAGGAAAGAGATGTACTTCCAAAGCTGAGTATCAGGTCATCAGAGCCACTAAGGTACTCAATATCATCCACAAATGTGTTGATGGAGGACAGAGAGCCATAAAGCAGGATCTCTTTTGGAGTAGAGATCTTGACAGTGCTACCATGATTAGGTTCCTTAGAGGTCTTAGAGGGGTGTGAGCTAACTCTAAATCAGAGCTAATGTGATACCAGAAACTTAAGTGTGGTGTGGCCCTAGCATCACCCCAGAGTAAAACAACTAGTCAAATGCTAGCAGAGAGAAAAGTCCATGCCAAGGGAAGACAGTGTAAGCATGTGCTCCTGATGAATTTCCACCACCCTTTTATTAGCTCATACCATAAGTTTATCACAGAAGGACTGACTCATCTCCAAATGTAGCCCTATGGGTCTCATTGATTTGAAATCCTCCTCCCTCCTCATCCTCTTTCTACTCCTTATTCCTCTTTATTTCTTCCACTCCCTTTTCCTTTCTCCCTTCATTTTCTCCTGATATTTTGCATTCCTCGCTTCCACACATCTACAAATCTATTCAGATAAAATTGTCCATTGGCTAAGGGAGACATTTTCTCTTTATCTAGTTCCCCAGGCCCAGATCCTCTGACTAGGAGAAACTCAGATGATTCATACATTCTACACCTTCTGTGTCCTTTGGAATAAAAAGAAAAGCTGATCACTGACACTTCCCCATTTTGTATCAACTTTCAAGAGGCCCAGTTGGATTAATCTGAGCTAAAGATTAGGGGTCTGGTCAAGAATCATTACTTTTTGATCCCAGAAACCAAAGAACATTGTCCTGTTTAAATCCATTGCTACACACACAAGAAGTCCCCTGTTCATAACAAACACACCACAGAGAGATGACACAGAATTTACTCAGGTGATATCACAGTCAAAGAGTAAATACAGAAACAATGAAAAGAATGAAGGGGGAGAAAGGGGAGGGAGAGAGAGAGAGAGAGAGAGAGAGAGAGAGAGAGAGAGAGGCTAGAGAGAAGGAGCTGTCAAAATGAAAATCCTACTTTCTTAAAAATGATTTTTCTGAGTAAAATGCCAGTGGTCCATAAGCCAGCCTATATCATAGTTGCTAGTCATTTTTTACCAATATTCCTGACCCAGGTTATATCATGGTTCCTGGGTATTGCTCTGCTAATGTTCATGAACCTAACTACGTGGATATCTCAGAGCCCACCTACACCAAGGTTATTCAGTCAAGGTATACCATGATTACTGAGCCAGGCTGTACCATACAAATTGGTCCATTCTCTACTAATATTCCTGAGCCACAATATACATGATGTCCCTGATAAGACATATACTAAGCTTCCTTAGGCATTTCTTGTAATAGACAATCCAGGTCCACTGCAGTGGATGACCAAGCAAACATAATGCAGTCTAAATCCACATTCTCAGCAAGCCAATTACCAGCTGCTGATTACTTTCTTCTTGTCTGTCTCTTTTGTCTAGAGACCATAAACCCAACTCTTGTCTCGCTGAGCCACATTATCTATTTGTATCTTAAAAATATGTGTCATGATACCTTCCCTACACCCTCTGAGTTAGGCAGAAGGTCTTGGTTCTTTAAACACTCTTAAGTTCTTCAGAGTTTGTGTGAAGAGTAATTCTCTATAGTAAGAAATGTAGGCTTCCTATTCTGGCCATTAAATTACTTTTAACTCCACTCTTGCCTATGGGTGACATTTGCTGAATCTTACCCATTCCTTTGACTCCTTTTATGACTGATTAGGGTTGATAAAATGTCATCTCACTATTCACCATGATCTTCCATAGATACACACTGAAGAGATGTTTCCTAGATAACTGAAAGGTTATTGTACAATTAAATCCAGAACTGTCACCTTTACAAACATGGTTTAAACATCTCTCTTCTTGTTCTGTTCCATTATTTCTGTTCCAAATCACTAGTATTCTAGTTTTCTGCCTACAAGTTTTTGTGTATGAAAAAGCAAATGAACAATTTTATAATCATTATAGTCTATTTTTCTTCATTCATTTTACGTTTCAGATACTCCAAAACATACAGATCCACACACATTAACAAAGAGATACATTGTTAATGTGCTGGTTGGTTTTTGTCAACTAGATGCAAATAAAAATATGTCTAGGAAAAGGGATTCTTAGTTGAAAAAATATCTACACAAGACTGGCCTATAGCCAAGCATGTGGGACATTTTCCTGATTAATAGTTGATGTAAAATGGCCTGCGTCTAGGCAGGTTGTTTTGAATTGTTTGGGAAAGCAGGTGATCTCCATTACTTTGTCCATAATATATTGAGTATAGTAGTTCAATTTAAAGAGAGCACACAATGGCTTTTCTTTGGAATATCTTAATATTAAATTTGGAAATCTTATATTTTGAATCAATTTTTATGTTTGAAAAAAAATCACTGCATTATGGTGACAGTAGTTCCAATAATCAAGAAGAATAGTAACTGAATAACAGGAGGATAGTTGTATAGTGTGGAAATGTTGGACAAAGAGGTGATTTACAATCCTTGAAGAATTAAACAAGAAGGCATGCTCTTACATGATCCTACTCAGAATGACTCCTGGGATCCCACTCCCCCTAGAGGAACACCTGACTCAGTCTTGAGGTTCGGGGAGAAAACTGGATCTGCCAGGAGTGGAGGCTGAACTAAGCAATATTGGAACAGTGGGACCTTGGGACCACCTGCCGCCGGCCCGGGGTGGGGGGATGGGGAGTTGTGGAGAAGAGAGAATGACCTGATGTGTTGGGAGGGGGAAGAGACCTTGAATAAGGATATACAGGATAGAAAGTGTGACTTCTTTGTTCATAATAAAAAAAAAGAAATGGAAATTATAATTATTTTTATTTGGGGAAATTTTCACTTAATATTTTTAACAATGGTTCACTTTATATAGCTAACCCATGTAAAGGAACGCTCAGCTGAAAAACTCTCTGAAATGATTCTTAGTTCTGATACACTCAGTCAAGCCTTCCTAGCCCATTATTCTGAATATTTGTGTATTACAGAAGCTTCAAGGTGCTCTAAGTCCTCTAGTTTCTTGTTTCACATATTTCCTGAATGGGCCATTGTAAAAAGGAAACTCACCATCTGTGCTGTTAAATTGTAAACTAATTGTAAACTTATTAGAGGAATGCCGTGCCTTGCTCTCAAATCAGGAATTCAGCTCGCCTCGTTTGAGGAAGCACCAGATGGGCTCTCAGATAGCGCCGAAATTCGTTTACCCACCCAAATTCCCAAGAAGAAGACAAAGAATACCTAGCCCGACCAGATGGCTGAGCCATGATGACTCCACTTCCCCCTCCCCCGTAGAACTTCCCTTAAAAGCTCTGTAAGCCTTGGGCTCGGGGTTGCTAGCTTCCTTTTTTGCTGGTGACCCACGGGCTCGTGTTCATTAAAGCTTCTTTTTGCTACCCGATATCGGAGTGAAGCTCTCTGTTTTGGGGTGCCGACTCTAACATTCCAAAGCCTTTAGAAGAATGCTGACTGTGGTATTTTACTACCTTTTCCCCATTTATCCAGATTCTTGTGCAAATCTTCCTCTGGTTCTGCTAGTTAGGGCACTCAATCTGATTTCCCATTAGACTGGAAGTGCCATGATGTCTAAATCATTGTTGACCTCTGGAACCATAAGCAAAAAAAAAAAAAAAAAGAATAAACTCTCTCTTCCATGAATTGCTTTTGCTCATGATGTTTTATAACATTGCCACAAGGTAACCAAGACAATATTCAGAGTAATTCATAGGCTGCTGAGATAAGTACAGGACCTTAAGTTCACACCTTAGGCTTATCTTTCACAAGTCTATCTTACAATGATATAAGAAAAAGAATAATGTCAAATGCAGAAAATGACAGAATCCAGTTTTGAATCTAATCCCATACATTAGATTCAAATGTTCAGATATCAAAAGGAAAAAAATAAAACTTCTACAAAAGGGCGGGGGGAGTATAATCCTCTTCCAAAATACAAGCTGAAGTAATAGAAATAAACATGAAAATGACCAATGATTATCATAAGACAAAAAGATTATAAGAAAAACCTTAAAATTTCTCAAAATACTTAAAAATGTGGTATTAAGAAAATTAAATAAGATAAAGTGAAAATATTAACAAAGAGATAAAAAATTTAAAAGAGAACTCAAAAATCCAAAGGGAAATAATGGCTGTAATCTCTTAAAATTGAAAACTTTTATTTTCTCCTTAGAGTTTAATAGTATTATTGTATATTAAGGATTTTAAGCTTCTTGACTTAACTTTTTATTTATGGTTTCAGAACTAGTAAGCTACATTCTTTTGCATGTGGCTACGAAGTTAGCCCCATCATTATTTACAGAAAAGATTCTTTTAATTATTCAATGATCTTGGAACCACCTGGCAAGTAGGCTACCCACTCTCACTCCAGTTTCATTAACCTATACATGTGTCTGTGTGATAGTAAGAAAATATCTTGGCACAGTTACTTTGATCTAAGTACAAAAGTAGCAAAGCATTTCCTTCCTATTTTTTTCTTGTATGATATTTTTTGTCTTGTTATTCTGTGTGGATGATAGAACCAGCTTGTCAGTTTGTATGTGGAATAATACTTCGGACTTCTTCATTCTGGAGATTGACTGTATTGAACTGCATACCAACTTTGGACTCTGCCATTTCACAGTATAAAGAATCAATGACTATTGGGATGTCCTTGAATTTATTTCTGTCTTCATTAAGTTCCTCAGTATTTTTGTAATTATCGATATATATATATCCTAAATATATTCAGTATATGTGTGTGTACATATGTATCTTACGATTATCTTGCCAAAAGTTTTAATTATTTTACTTTTGATGTAAATAAATCTATCTTTAAAATAATGGTGGGTTGCCATGTAGGGTAAAGGTATAACTATCTCCTATGCATAGATCCTGTGCTTTGTTTAAGATATTTACTTTTCAAAAAGTTTTATTTATTATTTTAAGTTTTTATGTTTATGATCATATCATTGTGTAGCTTAGTTCAGCATCCATTCATGGCAGATCCGCTATCCTCACCCCAACATTAAGACTGGGTCAAGTGTTCCTCTGGAGGGAGTAGGATCCAAGGTGCCAGTCCAAGGTGTTTCAGATCCCAAGCTGTTCAGTGGTGGTGGTTTGCAACTTGGACATGCTTTGCTTTTTGCTTTTTTGCCCTTGCTGGGGAGGAGGTGAAGTGATGTGGAGAAGAGAGAGTGACTGGAAGGGGCAGGAGGGGGAAGGGAGTTTGAACAAGGGTATATATGGTTTAAAAATATGACTTTATTCATAACAAAAAAGATCGTGTCATTGTGAATAAAAATTGTTTTACTTTTAGTTTTGGGTTTATTTCCCTTTTGTCAAATCGAAATACTGACAGCATTTACCATGGTACTAACTGGATGTGGTGACAGTAGACATTGCAAAGTGAATTAAGAGTTCATAAAATAAAAGTTGAACTGTAATGATTTTCATTCTATTTTTGCAAGAATTTTGAAGTATTTGTATTTATTATTCTTTAATGTGTTGTTGAATTTGGTAGTGCAGCTATATATGTCTAGAGAGTTACTTTGGAGTAATATTTCTATTATTAATTCAGCACCATATTAAAAAGCTTATACTCTGTGAAACAAATTTATTAGAATAATCAGATTAGACATTCCCTTCTATTAAAAAAGCAAAGAACAAAGCTAGGCTAGGAAGCTAGGGGGATTTATTGAAGTGAAATAATGCTATGATCCACTGTTGGTAAACATTTTTTATTATAATCCTTTAGATCTTGACTATCATAATCTAGACTGAGATAAAAACAATCAAGGCCATTGGCCTTCCCACATAGCTGCTGAGGCTCAGCAGACATATCTTTAAAAATATCACATATTTCTAAACCCATTAAAGTCATCTAGCAGCATTATTCAGATAAATTAACTAAGATTTACTTCCCCAAAGAAGGTAATATAACAACTGTTCTATAAAAAATCATTTTTAATAACAGCTTTCTTCTCAGATGAAGAATACATGAAGTAGAAAGATCCAGTCTCAGACAAACCTATGAGTTAAGACAGCATGACTGGTTTTGCTCCCAATTAACTTGAAATGCAGAAAATAACCAAGCTATGGCCAACTGTCATCTGGTACATGTGAGTGCTGATGAACTAATATTGGTGATCAAACATATTGGGAAATTTAATTGAAGAGTCTTCAGAATGCTATATTATTAGAAAACTACAGATCTGAGAAATAACTAAATTTAGACAATCAACAGCTTATCATCTCCATGGGCATGTGTATGCTGAGACTATAAAAGTGGCAGGGAAAGTGTGAGCAAATGATCATTAGTATGGAAGTGTTAAATCTCCCATCGGTTTCGGTTCCGCTTCTAGGACCAGGTGCTGTCTGCAGAGTCCCAGCGCATCTGTAGCAGGGGCAGATAAACTCTGCCTGTCACCATACCCACAGCTGCTACTGAGGGAATTTGCACGGCTACCCACCTCTACTTCAACTGAGTAAACAGATAACTACAGGGGTCCCTGAAGGACAGACTCAGACCTCGCCCAGAGGTGAGGAGGGGGTCACCAGGACCAAGCACCTATATCCCAGCCAGGGAGGGAGAGTTGAGCTCTCATCGGTTCCTGTTCCGCTTCCGGGAACAGGTGCTGTCTGCAGAGTCCCAGCACATCTGTAGCAGGGGCAGATAAACTCTGCCTGTCACCATACCCACAGCTTCTGCTGAGGGAATTTGCAGGCTACCCACCGCGACCTTGACCTGAGAGAATAGATAACTTCTAGGGTCTCTGAAGAGTAGATTCAGACCCTGCACAGAGAGGTGACAGGAGGCACACAAACCTGAGTGCCACAACTAACCAGGAGCCATCTAATCGTGAACCACTGAAGCCATGGGATAACGTCAGTGCAAAAAATTACATAACAATACAAAGAACAATATGGTAACTCCAGAAGAGAGTGGCAATCTTGCAAATACAAGACCTGAACTAAGCAATGAAGAGGAAACAGAAGGAAGCAACACCAAAAATTCCTTTTTGATGATCATCGAAGCTCTCAAAGAAGATATGATAACCTTTAAAAAATAGAAGAAAATACAAACTAAAAACTGGAAGAGATGAACAAATCTATGAAAGAAACATGCCAGGAACTAAAAGCTGAAATAAAAGCTGAAATAGAAGCAATAAAAAAGGCACAAAATGAGGCAAAGATGGAAATAGAAAACCTGAATAAAAAAGCTGGAACCACAGATACAAGCATAACAAACAGAGTTCAAGAGATGGAAGATAGAATCTCTGAAGTGGAAGACTCAGTAGCTCAAATAGATATATCAGTCAAAGAAAATAGCAAAACTAAAAAAACCATAACTCAAAATGTTCAGGAAATCTGGGACACCATTAAAAGACCTAATTTGAGAATAATAGGAATAGAAGAAGGAGAAGAACAACAGCTCAAAGGCACAGATAATGTTTTCAATAAAATCATAGAAGAAAACTTCCCTAACCTGAAGAAGGAAATGCCTATAGAGACAAAAGAAGCTTACAGAACACCAAATAGATATGACCCCCCAAAAAAGTCAGTGCGTCACATTATAATCAAGCCACAAAACATACAGAACAAAGAAAAAATTTTAAGAGCTGCAAAAGAAAAGGGCCAACTCACATATAAAGGCAGACCCATCAGAATAACGCCTGACTATTTAGTGGAAACGATAAAAGCTAGAAGGGCTTGGTCAGAAGTTATACAGATGCTAAAACAGCATGGCTGCCAAACTAGAATACTATACCCTGCAAAATTATCAATCACCATAGATGGAGTAAACAAGGTACTTCAGGAAAAAGTCAGACCAAAAGAAAATATATCTATCAATCCAACACTACAGAGAGTATTAGAGGGAAAACACCAACCTAAGGACCCCAGATCCACCCACAAAATCACAAACAATCAATAAGTCCACAGAAGAATACCCTAGAGAAAGTAAATACAAACAAGTTACCACCAAAAATGGCAGGAAATATCAATCATGGTCACTAATTTCCCTTAATATCAGTGGTCTCAACTCTCCTATAAAACGTCACATATTAACAAGATGAATACAACAACAAAAGCCATCCTTCTGTTGCCTACAAGAAACAGACCTCAACTGCAAAGACAGACACAGGCTTAGAATAAAGGGTTGGGAAAAGATTTTCCAGTCAAATGGTACTAAGAAACAAGCAGGGGTTGCAATCCTAATATCTAACAAAGTAAACTTTAAGCTAAAAGCAATTAAAAGGGAACAACATGGTCACTACTTATTCATCACAGGAAAAATTGGTCAAGAAGAGATTTCAATCTTAAATATTTATGCCCCTAATATAAGGGCACCTACTTATGTAAAAGAAACACTGCTAAAGCTCGAATCCCATATCAATTCTTACACCCTAATAGTGAGAGACTTCAATACCCCACTTTCAACCCTGGATAGATCAACCAGACAGAGCCTCAACAGAGAAATAAGGAGTCTGAAAGAGGTTATGATGCAAATGGATTTAATAAATATCTACAGAAGCTTCCACCCAAAGGCAAAGGAATATACATATTTCCCAGCTCCTCATGGAACTTTCTCCAGAATTGACCACATAACTGGTCATAAAGCAAATATCAACAGATGAAAAATTGGAAATAATCCCTTGTAACATAAAGGACCACCAGTGCCTAAAGTTAGAGTTCAACTACATCAAAACCCAAAGAAAGCCTACCAACTCATGGAAACTCAACATCAATCAGCTGAACCATCTCTGGGTCAAGGAAGAAATTAAGAAAGAAATCAAAGTCTTCCTAGAATTCAATGAAAATGAATCTACATTGTATCCAAACTTGTGGGACACAATGAAAGCAGTCTTAAGAGGAAAATTCATAGTGCTAAATGCCTATATGAAAAACCTTGAGAAATCCCACACTAGAGACCTAACAGCACAGCTCAAATCCTTAGAACAATTAGAAGCAAACTCACCTAGAAGGAGTAGACGGCAGGAAATAATCAAACTTAGAGCTGAAATCAATACAATTGAAACAAAAAGAACAATACAAAGAATCAACGAATCTAAGAGTTGATTCTTTGAGAAAGTTAACAAGATAGATAAGTCCTTAGCCAAACTAATCAAAAAACAAAGAGTGTTCAAATCAACAAAATCAGAAATGAAAAAGGGAACATAACAACAGACCCCCAGGAAATACAGAGAATTATCAGATCATGTTTTGAAAATCTATATTTCACAAAAATGGAAAACCTAGAAGAAATGGACAGCTTTCTGGACAGGTACCATCTACCAAAATTAAATGAAGATCAGATTAATTACCTAAACAGGCCTATAACCCTTAAGGAAATTGAAGCTGTCATTAAAAACCTCCCCAAAAATAAAAGCCCTGGTCCAGATGGTTTCAGTGCCGAATTCTGCCAGACATTCAAAGAAGAATTACTACTGTTACTCCTCAAAGTATTTCACACAGTAGAAACTGAAAGAATATTGCCAAATTCCTCTTATGAGGCCACAATCATCCTAATATCCAAGCCACTCAAAGACACAACAAAGAAGGAGAATTACAGACCAGTTTCCCTCATGAATATTGATGCAAAAATTCTCAACAAAATTTTGTCAAACTGTATACAACAATGTATAAAAGATATCATCCACCATGACCAAGTAGGCTTCATCCAAGAAATGCAGGGATGGTTTAACATACGAAAAACTGTAAACGTTATCCATCATATAAACAAACTAAAGGAACAAAACCACATGATCATATCCTTAGATGCAGAAAAAGCCTTTGACAAAATCCAACACTCCTTTATGATTAAAGCCCTGGAGAGATCAGGAATACAGGGAGAATATGTAAATATAATTAAGGCGATTTACAAGAAGCCGACAGCCAGTATCAAACTTAATGGAGAAAAACTCAAAGAAATCCCACTAAAGTCAGAAACTAGACAAGGATGTCCTCTCTCACCTTATCTATTCAATATAGTTCTCGAAGTTTTAGCTAAAGCAATAAGGGAATGAAAAGAGATTAAGGGCATACAAATTGGAAAAGAAGAAGTGAAGCTATCTCTATTTGCAGATGATATGATTGTATACATAAGTGACCCACAAAATTCTTCCAAGGAACTGCTACAGCTGATAAACACCTTCAGCAATGTAGCAGGAT
>PVIH01003303.1:0-36774 GCA_004025045.1 Sigmodon hispidus | reverse complement strand
AAGTAACTATAACCAAAGAAGTAACAGACCTATTTGACAAAAATTTTAAATCATTGAAGAAAGAAATTGAAGAGGATATCAGCATATGGAAAGCTCTCCCATGTTCCTGGATTGGTAGGGTCAACATAGTAAAAATGGCAATTCTACCAAAGACAATCTACAGATTCAATGCACTGCACATCAAAATCCCAACACAATATTTTTTGGACCTTGAAAGAACAGTACTCAATTTCATTTGGAATTACAGGAAAGCTAGGATTGCCAAAACAGTCTTACTCAACAAAAGAACCTCATGAGGTATCACCTTCCCTGACTTCAAGTTATAATATAGAGCTACAGTAATAAAAACAGCCTTGTACTGGCATAAAAACAGACTTGTGGACCAATGGAATAGAATTGAGGATCCAGACATTAACCCAAAAACCTATGAACACCTAATCTTTGACAAAGAGGCCCAAAACATTCAATGGAAAAAATATAGTATATTTAACAAATGGTGTTGGCATAGCTGGATGGAAGTGTGCAGAAAAATGCAAATAGATCCGAGCCTGTCACCCTGCGCAAAACTCAAATCCAAGTGGATCAAAGATCTCCACTTAAATCCAGCCACTTTGAACTTGATAGAAAAGAAAGTGGGAAATACACTTCTACAAATTGGCACAGGCGACCACTTCCTAAATATAACACCAGTGGCACAGACTCTAAGACCAACAATCAATAAGCGGGATCCCCTGAAGCTAGGAAGCTTCTGCAAAGCCAAGAACACTGTCAATAGGACAAAACGACAGCCTACAGAATGGGAAAAGATCTTCACGAACCCTACAAGTGATAGAGGACTGATCTCTAAGGTATATAAAGAGCTCAAGCATTTAGAGCCCAAAACCTTGAATAACCCTATCAAAAAATGTGGTACAGATCTAAAAAGGGAATTCTCAGCAGAAGAACTAGGAATGGCTGAAAGGCACCTGAAAAAGTGCTCATTATTTTTAGCCATCAGAAATGCAAATCACAACAACTTTGAGATACCACCTGACACCTGTTAGATTGGCTAAGATAAAAGGCACAGATGACAGCCTATGTTGGAGAGGAGGTGGAACAAGGGGAACACTCCTCCATTGTTGGTGGGAGTGTAAGCTTGTTCAGCCACTTTGGAATGCAGTATGGCGGTTTCTCAGAAAATTGAGAATCAATCTCCCCAAGGACCCATCAATACCACATCTGGGTGTATACCCTAAAGAGGCACATTCACACTCCAAAGATATTAGCTCAACTATGTTCATAGCAGCATTATTTGTAATAGCAAGAACCTGGAAACAACCTAGATGTCCCTCAACTTAAGAATGGATTAACAAACTGTGGTACATCTACACAATGGAAATACTACTCAGCAGTAAGAAAAAATGATATCCTCAAATTCGCAGGCAAATGGATGGATTTGGAGAATATCCTCCTGAGTGAGTTATCACAATCTCAGAAAGATAAGCAGGGAATGTACTCACTCATTAGTAGTCTCTAAACAAACAAATAAGAAAAAAGCCAAGCATGCCCAAGTGGCAAACCACAACCACTGAACATCTTGGGATCAGAAACACCCTGGACTGACCTTTCAGACCCCACTCCAACTATAGGAACACCTGACTCACTCTTGAGGGAGGGGGGACAAAACTGGATTTGGCCAGGAGTGGAGACTGATCCAAGCATTATTGGGTCAGTGGGACCATAGGACTGTCTGCTCCCTGCCCAGGGACGAAATGGGGAGTTGTGGAGAAGAAAAATGACCTGATGTGGTGGGAGGGGAAAGGGACCTTGAATAAGGATATTCAGGGATGGAAAAAAAATTCAGAGGGAAAGCTGAACACAAAGTAAATATATGTGTAGCAATCTTACTTGCATTACCATCCTTGAAAAGTCATGCTTATGATTTTTATCTTCTTTATAGTTATTGTTAACTTTTCAGCATTTTAAATTCATTTTACTGGTTTTTTTGATAAATACAAAATAAATAAATTAAAAAAAAACTTTCCTGGCAAGAGAGTCAGCCTATTACTTGTTTTCTGCTGAATGGACGGAACATTTTTTTCATGACTTTCTTCACCATTTTCAATGTTTTTGCTCCTTTAACACCATAATTTTGTATCTACTTCTACCTCTCTAAAGATACTTTTTCTTTCCACCCCTTCTTTATTATTTATTTACTTTTATAATATAAAGTTGTTGTTTTTTTAAAACAAAACAAAAAAAGAAAGTGTTAAATCATCTACTATGTCTTTATAAGGTAATAATATTTATTTCTTTATATCATTCTTAGTTTTTATTTCAGATATATTCATCCCTGTGAGATTACTGGATTCTAAGAGATGATCTCTGACCATTTAAAATATCTTTCCAGATTAAAATGATTTTTAACGTATTTGGCATCTTGGGCTATCAAATACAGTTTGTGCTAATGTTGTAATTTATTGAACGCCTTTTATTACTTACTTGGGAGCCTCTTCCATGTTGTATCAATTTAGTTTCTTAAAGGGCTTTAGAGTAAGTATCTAGTCAGTTTCAATAGAAACCAAACAGAACAAAGTTTGGTGACCTTCCCGGGCAACACACTATATGAGTTTTCACTCACTACTGCTGAGAGAATTAAGAGCTGTCCATGTGATTACAATGAGAATGATGAAGTGGCAACTCATACTTGGGTCATTCTGGATTCCGCCCTCCGCACTCATTTCCTTTACTGATTTTTATCTGTGTCTGTTCATGATCATGTACCAATAATGTTATAGTGGGTGACAAATACACCAGAAAATGAATAAACTGAACAACTGGGAACTCAAAGTACTCTACTTGAAATTCTAGTTTCAGAGCCTCTAGAGAAACCTGTAGATCATCTCCAAACATTTATGCTGATCTATCAGGCAATATTGTCTAAATCTGGAGTAAATATTGATTTATATCACTGGAAAATTGTGTATACTCACCCTCGTCATTCCAAGTAAAACACATGCACAAAAGAAATCTTAGCCTTAGCTTCAATTATTCTCCAACGGAGTTTTATACATATGTAGGTTATTTCCAAATGTATTAATAGAGGGAGGAAAAAGGAGAAATAAACTTTTTAAAGTGGGATGGAGAGATGATGGCTCAGAACTTAAGAGATCTTACTGGCCAGAGTTTGATTCTCAGCACCCATGTGGGGTTTCTTAAGACCTCTTGCAACTCCAGCCCCAGGAGAATCTGATGCCTTTGGCCTCCATGGGTACTGGCACTCTAAGGCACACATATGAATACATAAAATCAAAAATAAAATAAAAGTATTTTATAAAAAGAAAGTAACTAAATGGAAAATGAAAACATAAAGCCTGTCAAATATCAAGAGCTCCTAGGTCTCACTCATAGGCAGCCTTCTGAGAATGCATAGGAAATGAGTCTCAGAGAGATTGCCCTGATGATAACAGCAGTAAATACTTCCTTTCAGCACCAGAATGCCACAAGCAAACCTGGAGCCTTTGATAATTAACAACCCTGTACTTCAATGTTCCACAAATGCCTCAAGAGGTCATAGGGAGCTCAGACTGTGTCATCAAATAACTCTAAAACAATGAAGACAGAGGGAGAGGACTAGCTATGAATCAGAATCTGGAGTATACAAGAGACACAGTTTCCAAACTGAATTTCAGATGAGAAGGGCACATAAGAAACTCAGTACAGTTCACAAATAGGTCCCAGGTAACTTGCAGGAAATGAAACAGAAGACAGAGGAACAGGAGGCAAAGCCCCACTGAGCAGTACATTGGGCTGGCGTTCCCTGTGACTAAGCTCCTCTAAGGTGGTTTGTGAGGAACCTGACCTCAACCCTCAATGAGACCTAATTGATATCACAGATTGAAGTTGGTGATGTGGTTCTGGCACCACCCCAGAGGAAGGGAGATGGCAGAGAGAGAAGCGAGGCCAGGGAAGGCAGCTGAAACATCCACACCTTTTCATCTCATTCAATAACTATCTTATAAAACAGTGAATCATTTCCAACAGTCTACCTTAAAGTAGTGAGTACTGTCTTCTTCTTATTTCCTTTCTTCCTTTCCCCTCTTCCTTGTCCCTCCATCTCTCCACCTGCCCACCTCTCTCTCCTCCATAAAACTATGGATCTATTTCTAAATTAACAATATACTAATTAAACACCAACAATGACAAGAGAGTCTGTGGGAATAGAGTGGCTCTGGAAGAAAGCTGAGAATGGTGGCTGAGCCTGAGTATCAGGTTTATAAAGGTAACAAAGTAAAGAAGTAAAACTTTTAAGGATGTAGAGACTTCCTAAAGGCAATGTCTAGTGAAAGCTTGTGTACTGAGGGTAACTGTGGAGTAGAAACCTAAAGTTCATTCTATTGTGATCAAAGAAAATATGTGGTCAATATGTTCATAGAATCAGAGCCTTCCTTGTTTCTATGTCACATCAGAGAGGGCTGACACCACTATAATAATGACCTCCAGTACTGTTTAATCCTATGAATCATCTGAGTAACTTTCACTGTCCATTCTCAGTGACATCAAGAAACAATGGTGAACATGACATGTAAGTGAATATCATACTTCTCCCTCTAACAAGTCAGCACACCAAGACACAGAGAGAAATATTCAGAGCCCTCAGACTAGGGTGAAGTCCTCAGCTTTCTTAGCATTTCGAGGTGATTCTGCTTGAAGAGAGGCCAGAAGGCAGGAATAAACAGAGAGATGAGAACACAGGGTACAAAGCAGAAATAAAGTAAGGAGGCAGCAGTCACAAAAACAAGTACACAGATTTTGGTGGTGGCACAGCTTCATGTCAGCAACATCACCAAGGAAGAGATTTCAGTGAACAGCAGGTCACATCTAGAATGCTGATTTGGTCATTCCCAGAACACTTAGAGTGTTAATTGAATTCATATAGAGCCAGTCTCCAGATTCTGCCTCACTCCACACCCAGTGGCTCACCCAATGAAGGAAAGGACCCTCATGATGAATTTTAACATTTAATAGGAAAAATCTGAGAGTTTTTCCAGCCTCAGGCTCCACAGAGAGCAATCCAAACTTTAAATAACAACAAAACTCAGGAATTACTTTTGTCATACCATAGCCTTTTATTGAATAGCAGACCTATTCATCCTAAGCCATGGAAATGTTGTGTGCCCCACTCCAATAACTCCATTTACCTGCAGGACCCCAAAACTGGTATTTGTTGGTAAAAGACATTGCACTGCTATTATAGCTTAAATGTGAAATATCCCTAGAGGCTCATTTGTTGAACATTAGGTTCTGAAAGTGTGGCTGTGTTCAGAGACTATGGAGCCTTTTGGACATTGGCCCTAGCTGGCAGATATAGGGCCACAGAGATACATCACTGAGTATTGTGTGTTTGTCACACTTGTGATCTGGCTCTCTACATCCTGATCTACAAAGATGCTAACAGAGCACTTGCCAGCTCCCTCCTGTGTCCCCTCTGTACAGTGGGTATGCTGAAGAGATGAGATCCAGACTAAGCCTTCCCACCTTTCCATTGGTTCTGCTCAGCACTTTGCCTTGATGATGAGAGCAGTAACTGACTCAGTGCCCAAGGGACAAGGGACAACTTCAGAGTCCAGCAGCTCTAACTACTTGCTGTGCTCACACTGTAGACTTTACCAGACAGCAGAGCAAAGCTTGGTGTTCTACATGAGTTTGACAGGTCATGTCCCTGGAGACCCTAGAAGCAAGGTATACCTGTGCAGGCTTTGCCTGGTGATGTCAGCAGAATCAAGGATAGACTATGAAGTGAAGTTCAATCAGTTTCAAAACCACCTGCAGGCCCAGAAATGAGAAACACAAAGACAAAAAAAAAAAATCACAGAACCTCAAATGTAGACAACTATATGGAGGTCACAAAAAGTGCTAAAGCTGATAGACAAATTCCAAAAATAAAGACCAACATAACATTTCTACATATGTATAGCACATATTCCATGAAAATTGATTACAAGAACAAACCTACTTATGATAAAAACAATAATAAAAATCTATCAGTAAACTCAATAATAACATAAAAATATCTACAATGGAAACTATAAAACACTCAAAGAAGAACTTGAAAGGGGTACAAACACATGTTCTGTGCTCATGGGTAGGAGGCATTTATCATGTTAAAACATACAGACAAAACCTGTCAAAAGATATTGAAATACCAAAACTCCTGAAACTTTTAAGAAACCTCAAAAGTCCCCCAAATAGTCAAACCTACCTTTAAAACTAAACTGATGGTATCATAGTATTTGACTGGAAAATACAACTTCAAATGTACAGAAACTAAAACAGCATTTTTCTAGCATAAACCCATAGTCATTGACCAGCATAACAGTGTAGAAAGCTCAGAAATAATCAACTGCACTGGGCAAAGGAGCATAAAGCATGACAGAGCAGGGGAGCGCTCACCAATACACAATGAAGGGTGCTGTGCAAACAATTACATATGCTGAGGAATTACATCAGACTGTCTACCCCTCACTAGTTATAAAGGTCAAAGGTGAGCAAATTAAAGAAGTTCTTTTTTAAATATGAATAAAGTCATATTTTTATCCATGTACATCCTTGTTCAAGATCCCTTCCCACTCCCACCCCTTCCTGTCACTCTCTCTTCTCCACATCTCTTTATCTCCTTCCCAGCAAGGGCAGACAATATATGGTGAAAATTGCCTTAACTACTGGAAGAAAGCTTGAGAAATTCTTCACACAAAACATAAACAAAAGAAACCCAAGTTGACAAATAAGATTAAATGAAGCTTAAAAGTTTCTGCATAGTAAAATAAAATGAAAAAAAGCAGTGTTAAGTAATAACTTCAAAATTAAGAAAAAAATAAACTGCCTATCTGCTATGACATTATATCCAACTATATAAGGAACTTAAGAGTGGATATGAAACTGAGAAGACTGATAACTGAGTTTGATGGGGTGCATGATGTAAAATCACCAAATAATAAATTTCAAAAAAGGAAAAAGAGAAAGAAATGGGGAAATGAATGGTATTAAGTTGTATGATGTGAAATCCTCAAAGGGGGGAAAAATTTAACAAATAAGTCAACATATTTGTTTTATTTACTTTACTAAGGCTATTACAAAATTGTGTTTGTATTATTTCTAATATTTATTAAATATTTATTATTTAACAAAAGAAAAATATATAAATCACTCAATAGAAATGATCTAATAACCCAATAATGCTATTGGATAAAGTACTGAATTTCTCAAATGAAGGTATGAATAGATACATTAAAAAGAACAAGTTCAAATCTCTAACACTAGAGAAACCCAAATCAAAACTACAAGAAAACATCATATTGCCTAGGTAAGAATGGCTATTATCAACAAGGTGAAAATCAGCACACTCTGGCCAGGATACAAAGGAAGGAAAGTTCATCTGCATCATTGGTGGGAATGTAAGTTAGTACAGCTTTTACAGAAACAAAAGTGGCTCAAAGTACAACTGCTTTACAGTCCCGCAATCCCACCACCAGGCATGCGCCCCTAGGAAATTAATCAACATATTAAAAAAACCTGAATTATAAAATTCTTGCAGCCCTGTTTACAATTCCTGATTAAAGGGGATAGGATACACATATATAATGGGATCATATTTGACCACTGCAAAGGACAGAATCTTTTCATTTGTAACAATATGGATGGAACTGGAAATTATTGTAGTAAGTAAAATGAGAAAGACAAATATGAGCTTGCTCATATATAGGATCTAAAACGCATGGTTTTATGGAAGCTGAATGTAGAATTGTGGTTACTAGAGACTGGAAAGACTACTATGGATGGCGATGTTTAATGGCACCATGGAGCACATAAGTGGATAGCAGTGCATAGCATATTTCAAAATTGCTAAGAGGATTTTAAATGCATTTGCCCTGAAGAAGAAATGAGGAACCTAAAGTGCTACATATACTAACAAACTTGATTTGATTTTTATGCAATGTTCACATGAAGTAGAACATTTTTTTGATAGTGCAAACTATTATTTGGTAATCAAAAGTTTTCAATTTAAAAATTTTTTTAAATCACCCTGTCATTTTAAGAGCTCCTTCTACAGTGTAAAGAACTGATGTCTAAAAGTCTTATACTTTTAGCCTTCTATCTCTCTCACCAGCATGACTCCACTCAATTTTTTCATTGCTATTTCCCTATGACCTTCCAGAAGAACTAGAAATACCTCTACATCCACTCCAAATACTGAAAAGCTGAATTGATTAATGGATAGGGTTGTTACTGATCCAAGCATTTCTTTTTGATTTAATACATCACCTCCCAAGAAGCCTGATCCCCATCATAATAGCCACACCATAAGGGTGGACAGTAGAATCAGGGCAGGTGACATCACCATCAGATAGTAAGCATGAATACAATGTTAAGCCACAGATTTTTATTCACAAAAGCTGGAATGAAGGCAGAGCAAGTCCAAAAATCCACTTCCTTAAGGAAGGGCTAATTTTCTGTATAAAAATACAGCTGGCCAGAGATCTCTCAACAGATCCAAGAGTCCAGAGAGCTTCATCATTTGAGGTAAGACTGCCCCACTGAAAACTTTCTAACAGGTACTATGTGATGCTGTTCTTAGCTGGGAACTCTTGACAACTGAAATATTTGTCTACTTTATTTTCACTGCAGATGGTTTTGCTTACTTCTTAAATTATAGGTGCAGGACAAATATCAGAAAAGGGGGCTTCTGTAAAGAGTAGCATCAGGCTAACAGGAAGTTGTGGATGAGACAACACAACCAGGAACTTCAGTGTTCTGTAATCTTGTTGAGAACTTTTATTGTCAAACATGCTTTGGGACTTCTTAAATCTTAAAATTTGCTTTGCTCCATGAACCTATAATCCATCATGAATATAATGTAGAGTTACTAGAAATAAAAAAGATTTCTGAAATTCTTAGGATAAAAGAAGGAAGAAGACTTGGTATTTGACAGAGGCCTAGGGTGGCAAAATTTGAAGCACGGAGCCTTGTGAACAAGTACAGTGCAGGGAGAGCTCACGATAAACATGTACAAGAAAAGTGTAAGTTGAGGGTCAGCTGTGAATCCTACAAGCATGAGGGGAAGTTAATGGGGAGCCTTCCTCTGAGAGTTTTCCTCTAGACGTTTTTGCCCTACTATTCTCTGAAATTATTGAAAACCTAGGGATTCACAGCAATCCTAGGAGCTCACTGTTGATTTAAAGTGTTCTGTTTATATTCTGAATCTACATTTAAAAAATATGGAGAAAAAAATTTATAAAAGAGCTCAACTCAGAGAGATGTGGAAAACAAAATAACAAAGTCAAGAGAAGAGTGACAAGGAAACAGTTTTAATGTGCCATTCCTCAGAAAGGAATGCTGGCAGAGAGTAAAGACAAAGGTGTCCACAGTGCTGCATTAGTACCATACAAGATCCTGAGAAGTTCCAAACCTTTCTTCCCATAGGCTAAGACATGCTGCCTTTCCAATTTCCCTGTTCTTTTGGTTTAGGATGTAGAGCTTTATCTAATGAATAATTTGTAGCTGGAGGCTTCCCTTTTTCTGTTTATGAACTCAGCCACAAAGCAAACTGCCTGTGATTCTCTATCTTTCAGACAAGCAGTTACCAACTGCCAGCCAGAGGAGAGAGTGTTCTAGTGTTTATTGAGATCTGTAACTCTGACAAATGTGAAACTAATTATAACCAGTTATACAGTTATATATACCATATACATACAGATATGTATATATATAAATATCATATATAGATATAATCAAATCATCTCACTCTTTTGCCTTAAAAATAAGTAACAACTATAAAAGTATCCTATGACTTCCATCCAGCTTAGGAAAATAGAAGATGTCTTTAATTTATAAGAGATAAGTAATGAAAATATAGGATTCTATCAATTTCCTCAAAACTACCCAACCAGTTGTCCTGTCTCTAGGGTCAGCATCCTCTGAAGCATGAGTTCCTACCAGCAGAAGCAGCCTTTTGTCCCTCCTCCCCAGCCTCAACAGCATCAAGTGAAGCAACCTTGTCAGCCTCCACCACAAGGACAATTTCCTCCCACAACCACCATGGAGCCATGCCACACAGATGTTCCACAACCGGGAAACACCAAGATTCCAGAGCCATGCAACACCAAAGTGCCTGAACCACATTACACCACAACACCTGGGCCAATCTCTAAAACCACCACTGAACCAGATTTTACCACAATGCCTGGGCCAGTCTCTACCAACACCACTGAACCAGATTATACCACAATACCTGGTTCATGCTCTGCTAACATCTCTGAGCCAGATTATACCACAATGCCTGGCCCAATCTCTGCCAAAACCACTGAGCAAGATTATACCACAATGCCTGGTTCATGCTCTGCTAACATCTCTGAGCCAGATTGTACCACTATGCCTGGGCCAGTCTCTGCCAAAACCACTGAGCAAGATTATACCACAATGCCTGGTTCATGTTCTGCCAACATCCCTGGACCTAAGCCAGCTTGCACCGTGGTACCTGAGCCTTGTTCCACCAATATCGTTAATTCAGGTGGTAGCATGACTCCAGAGCCATGCTCTACCAATGTCCCTGAACCTGGCTGTGTGAATGCCTCAGAACCCAATTATACCAAGGTCCCAGATCAGGGCTACACCAAGGTACCTGGCCAGGGATATTCTAAGGTACCAGAGCCATGCCAGTCCAAAGTTACTGAGGTGTACCCCACAAATGTCACTCCAGAATTAACCCAGCAGAAGACCAAGCAGAAGTAACAGCCCAGAGCCAGCTCCACCCTTGAAGAATCAACCACCCGCTGCCAAATTCCTTCTTGTCTGCTTCTTTCCCCACTCTCTGGAGACCATGTAGCAATACTTTCCCACATTCTCTACATTATACCCTAAAAATGCATGGCATGGTATCCTCCTCCACACCCTCAATGTATCTTTAGAGCCTCTGAGTTAAGCGGAAGGTCTCAGTGCTTTGAACGCTCTTTGTTCATCAGATGAACGCTCAGAGTTCATCTGAAGCACAACTCTATGGGATTCTCTATGGGAAAAAAACTCATGTTTCCTGCTTTGCCCCATTAAATTCCTTTTAATTTCACTCTTGCCTCTGTGTGATACATGGCGGGTCATTCCCCCTCCTCTGCCTCCCTTTTTGGGTCAAGACCTATATACTGATAAAGATTGGTATAGATGTCATCTCATTAGCATTAACTCTGTCACAGTGCACTCTCAGGAGGCTGTGAAGACACAGTAGGAGGCTTCCATGGAAGAGTGTTTGGATATTTTTTACTGGCACACAAAGTCGGTCCTTTCAGAAAACCATTTTGGTCCTTTTGTTCTTGACTCAGCCCTAAGCCACAACCTCTCATCCTCAGCATTGAACCTCAAAGTCACTGTACACACTAATATCAGCTTTCCTCTTTGTTCTCTTATTTTTTCATTGTAATTGTTCCTAATACATTCCAATACTCTCTTTCCCTGCACTAAACAAATTATACCTTCATTAACTCAGGCAATGTTCCCTTTCCTCAGATACCCAACACATAAGGAGTCCTGCATCTGAGGAAACAGGAGGAAAGGATGCATAGTGCACACCTTAGAGAGGTCAGCTTCTTCCAGGGATCATAATATTCTGTGTCCTTGTCATACAAACATGTACATACATACTGCATATCCCCACCCTCCTTTTTAATAGTCTTATCTTCCCAGTAGTAGTGCACAGAGCATTTTATCCAGTGATTAAAACAGGAGGTGATTTTAAGCAATACCATGGAATTCACAGTCCAGAGGATGGAATAGGAATGCACCAAGTTAGAAAAGTGCAGGTTCCTGAGCTCTGAAACAGCAGGAGTGAAAGGAGAACTAGAATCTCACTCAGTACAGCTGCTTCACGGTTCCATGAAAGAAGACAAATATGCATTTGTCTCACACCTAGGACCTAGAATCCCAGCTCTCTGCAGCCTCCTGCAGCAGAATCTTGGTTTCAGGGATGACAAGCAGGTGAGTCTGTGTGCAGAGGACAAGGTAATGAAGAGTTGTCTCCAGAAGCAGACAAAACTTAATTTATTAAGGAAACTGCAGCAGTGTCTAGGAAACAGGTTGAGGTTTTGGTAAGTTCCACTACGTAAGAGGTGTGAGTCAGGTGACAAGCAGAAGCAGCATGTTAGACAAGCTCTTCAAGTAGGTTTCACAAGAGTTCCCCAGACATATGGAAGCTCAAGGAGAAACACACCCTCTGAATCATCACAAGGTGGTGAGAAGTTGTTAGACAGGCATGAGGACATCACCTTTCATACGTGTTAGATACATACAGGCTGAGGGCGCTTCATATCACCACTGATTTCAATGGTGGAAAAGTCTAGAGATGAGTGCAGAATGAATCACTATTAAGTAAGTTAATGCTAAGTAGGAATGCATACTGCATATGCAGACATTGTAAATATAAAATAATATACTTTTTGATCCATCATTCAGTGCCGCTTTTTTCAAAATATCTTTATTATATACAATACATATAAATTACCTGTTAAACATATATATGTATATACACACACATACACACATATGTTTCACTTTAAGAAAGTTTAAAGCACACAATTCTGTGACATCAGTTTAATCTGCAGTGTTCACCTTTGTTGAAATAAATGCAAATGAGCTTATAGCCCTAGTCCAGATGGTTTCAGTGCAGAATTCTACCAAACATTCAAAGAAGAATTATTACCATTACTCCTCAAACTATTTCACACAGTAGAAACTGAAGAAAGATTGTCAAATTCCTTTTATAAGGCCACAATTACCGTAATATCCAAGCCACTCAAATACACAACAAAGAAGGAGAACTACAAACCGATTTCCCTCATGAATATTGATGCTAAAATTCTCAACATAATTTTAGCAAACCATATACAACAATATATAAAAAATATCATCCACCATGATCAAGTAGGCTTCATCCCAGAAATGTAGAGCTGGTTTAACATACGAAAAACCATAAACGTTATCCATCATAAAAACAAACTAAAGGAACAAAATCACATAATCATATCCTTAGATGCTGAAAAAGCCTTTGACAAAATCCAACACGCCTTTATGATAAAAGCCCTGGAGAGATCAGGAATACAGGGGGAATACCTAAATATAATAAAGGCAATTTACAAGAAGCCGACACACAGCATCAAACTTAATGGAGAAAAATTCAAAGCAATCCCACTAAAATCAGGAACTAGACAAGGATGTCCTCTCTCCCCTTTTCTATTCAATTTAGTTTTCGATGTTTTAGCTAAAGCAATAAGAGAATGAAAGGAGATTAAGGGGATACAAATTGGAAAAGAAGAAGTGAAACTATCTCTATTTGCAGATGATATGATTGTATACATAAGAGACCAACAAAATTCTTCCAAGGAACTTCTACGGCTGATAAACACCTTCAGCTATGTAGCAGGATACAAGATTAACTCAAAGAAATCAGTAGCCCTTCTATACACTAAAGATAGAAGAGCTGAAAAAGAAATAAGGGAAACATTACCCTTCATAATAGCTGCAAATAGTATTAAATACCTTGGAGTAACTATAACCAAAGAAGTAACAGACCTATTTGACAAAAAATTTAAATCACTGAAGAAAGAAATTGAAGAGGATATCAGAAAATGGAAAGCTCTCCCATGTTCCTGGATAGGTAGGATCAACATAGTAAAAATGGCAATTCTACCAAAAGCAATCTACAGATTCAATGCACTGCCCATCAAAATCCCAACACAATATTTTTTAGACCTTGAAAGAACAATACTCAATTTCATTTGGAATAACAGGAAAGCCAGGATTGCCAAAACAATCCTACTCAACAAAAGAACCTCAGGAGGTATCACCTATAGTATAACTTCAAGTTATACTATAGAGCTACAGTAATAAAAACAGCCTGGTACTGGCATAAAAACAGACTAGTGGACCAATGGAATAGAATTGAGGATCCAGACATTAACCCAAAAACCTATGAACACCTGTTCTTCAACAAAGAGGCCCAAAATATTCAATGGAAAAAAGATAGTATATTTAACAAATGGCATTGACATAGATGGATGGTAGAGTGTAGAAAAATGCAAATAGATCCGAGCCTGTCACACTGCACAAAACTCAAATCCAAGTGTATCAAAGACCTCAACATAAACCCAGCCACTTTAAACTTGATAGAAAAGAAAGTGGGAAATACACTTCTACAAATTGGCACAGGCGACCACTTCCTAAATATAACACCAGTGGCACAGACACTAAGACCAACAATCAATAAGTGGGATCTCCTGGAGCTAGGAAGCTTCAGCAAAGCCAAGGACACTGTCAATAGGACAAAACGACAGCCTACAGAATGGAAAAAGATCTTCACCAACCCTACAAGTGATAGAGGACTGATCTCTAAGGTATATAAAGAGCTCAAGCATTTAGAGCCCAAAACCTTGAATAACCCTATCAAAAAAATGGGGTACAGATCTAAAAAGGGAATTCTCAGCAGAAGAACTAGGAATGGCTGAAAGGCACCTGAAAAAGTGCTCATTATTTTTAGCCATCAGAAATGCAAATCAAAACAACTTTGAGATACCACCTGACACCTGTTAGATTGGCTAAGATAAAAGACACAGAGGACAGCCTATGCTGGAGAGGATGGGGAGCAAGGGAAACACTCCTCCATTGTTGGTGGGAGTGTAAGCTTGTGCAGCCACTTTGGAATGCAATATGGCGGTTTCTCAGAAAATTGAGAATCAGTCTCCCTAAGGACCCAGCAATACCACTTCTGGGTGTATACCCTAAAGATGCACAGTCGCACTCCAAAGGCATTAGCTCCGCTATGGTCATAGCAGCATTATTTGTAATAGTAAGAACCTGGAAACAACCTAGATGCCCTCAACTGAAGAATGGATTAACAAACTGGTACATCTACACAACGGAGTACTACTCAGCAGTAAGAAAAAATGGTATTCTAAAATTCACAGGCAAATGGATGGATTTGGAGAATATCCTCCTGAGCGAGGTATCACAAACCCAGAAAGATAAGCAGGGGAATGTACTCATTCATTAGTGGAGTTTAAACAAACAAACAAACAAGAAAAAAGCAAAGCATACCCAAGCTGCAAACCACAATCACTGAAGAGCTTGGGATCAGAAACACCTTGGACTGAGTCCTTGGATCCCACTCCCCCTAGAGGAACACCTGACTCAGTCTTGAGGTTGGGGGGGAGAAAACTGGATCTGCCTGGAGTGAAGGCTGAACTAAGCAATATTGGGACAGTGAGACCTTGGGACCGCCTGCCACCTGGCCAAGGCGGGAGGTGGGGGGAATGGGGAGTTGTGTAGAAGAGAATGACTTGATGTGGTGGGAGGGGGAAGAGACCTTGAATAAGGATATACAAGGATAGAAAGTGTGACTTCTTTGTTCATAATAATAATAAAAGAAGAAAAAAAAAGTAACATGAAAATTCCTAATGCTAAATTCAGCAAAATGTAAACGGTAATTGTTCCTGTTAGCTTTTTATAATGTTCATTTTTATCTGTCTTCCAGAAGAATTTGCATTGTTTGGTGTTATTTTGTTCTTATTTTATGGCTTTTATTTACTTAATCTAAACCAGTTGAGTTAACAGTAAGTTAAAAGAAACACATGTGTCCTGCCTTCTCCAAACCATCCCTAGGTTCTTCAGCACAGATCCTCTACCAGGAGCTCACACGACCCTTCTGGAGTCCTTGCTGAGAGTCTCTGGCAGCGTTCCTTTCCACACACACTTACATGTTGTCTGTGTATATCCATGTGGATGTACAAGTGCCACTGAGTGTGCGGAGGTCAGAGAACAACCTTCAGAAACAGGTTCTCTTCTGCTGTGTGGGTCCAGAAATGAAGGCAAATTGTCTGCCTTGGTGAGTAGCCAGCCCCTGACCCGCTGAGCTTCTCCCTGGGCTTCTTACCATCTTTGCTGTCTAGCTCAGGGCTCTGCTGTGGACTCATAGCCCAGTCCTCCAGCCAAGAAATGGCTGGAGTCATTTAATGTTGGCTAAAGTGGTGAGAGGTTTATCCCTTTCCTGAATAATGTAGTTAATTTGATGACAGTGTTTGCACTACTTTTTTCTAACCAGGTCCCTCCTATACTGAGAACACCCTGGGGCCTGAGTCTTCCAGAAGAGCCTTACCAGTCTCTCACTTCCCTAATCCTAAATTACTTTTCTTTGGTTGGGAGTGACAAAATACCTGTAAAAGCAACTTAATGCCAAATCTCTCTCTCTCTCTCTCTCTCTCTCTTCTACCACAGCCTTTCTTTCTAACACACACACACACACACACACACACACACACACACACACACACATACACAAATGCATTTAAATAAAAAGCAAACAGAGCAGGGTTACTATGGCCTGCAACCAATCCTGACAAATCTGACAAGTTGAGTTTGATCCCTAAAACTCAAATAATACAGGGAAAGAACCAACACCTGCCTGTTATCCTCTGACCTCCACATAGACACCAGCGTACACACACAGAGAGAGAGAGAGAGACCACACAGCACACACACCAAAAGAAAGATATATTTATTTTTATTTTTAATTTTTTATTTAAAAGGTTTATTTTTAAATTTTACATACCAACCACAGTTCCCCTTCCCTCCTCTGTTCCTACTAGCCCCCAGCTTCTCTCCACCTTACCCTTCATCCACTTCTCAGAAAGGGTAAGGACTCCCACAGGGAGTCAATATAGTCTGCATAGCAAGTTGAGGCAAAACCAAACCCATCCACCATATGAAGGCTGAGCAAGGTGTCCCTCTATAGGGAATGGGCTCCAAAAAGCCAGTTCATGCACTAAAGATAAATTCTGGTCCCACTGCCAGAGGCCCCACAATCTGCCAAGCCACACACTGTCTTCCACATTCAGAGTGCCTAGTTCAGTCCCATGCAGGTTTCCAACTCAATCCAGAGCCAATGAGCTCCAGGATATCAGAAAATAGAAAGATCTTTCATACTCCTGGTTAGGTAGGATCAACATATAGTAAAAATGGCAATATTATCAAAAGCAATCTCCAGATTCAATGCAATTCCCATCAAAATCCCAACACAATATTTTACAGACCTTCAAAAAACAATACTCAATTTCATCTAGAATAACAGAAAAGCCAGGATTGTAGCTGGAAATCAGAGGCTATGCATGTAAACTGATTGCATCGGAGTGCTGGAGCCGAGGGGGGCATGGTCAACTGAAAAGAGCCTCGGAAGTAAAGCCCCCCGATGAGAGAAGGCAGAAGAGGAAGCCGGGCTCTCGCACGGTTCATGCCAAATCAATTTTGCTCAACAAAAGAACCTTGGGAGGCATCACCATACCTGTCGTCAAGTTACACTATAAAACAACAGTAATAAAAAACAGCCTGGTATTGGCATAAAAACAGATTTGCAGATCAATGGACTCGAACTGAAGACCCACACACCTATGAACACCTGATTTTTGACAAAGAGGTCAAAAATATTCTTTGGTAAAAATAGTATCTTCAACAAATGGTGTTGTCATAACTGGATGGCAGTGTGTAGAAAAATGCAAATAGATCCTAACCTATTACCATGCACTAGAAATATATATTTTTAATGTGCCTTATTTTATTTTTATCTCTCTGTATGGGTTGTGCCATTAGGCCCCTTGCACTCTTATCAGAAAAAGCATAAGATGCCAGGTAACAATCATTCAGAAAATAGTAACACTGGTCTTTAATTGATTCTGGCAACACTGGTCTTTAATTGATTCTGGCAATATCTTTGCGGGATGAATCACTCATCTACTCTGGTAATCAGACTCTCCATCTCCTGTTTCTGTTTACATTATTTGAAATGTAACTGTAGGCCATAACCAGAATGAAATTTTAGACTGAGAGCATTTGTGGATTGCATAAGGATAAGATATATATGAGCTACATTTGTTTGAGGTTGGTTTCCTTTTGTTTATCAGCTGTAATCAGTGGTATACTATAATTGAAGAGTATTTTCCTTTATTGATCACTGTGTGAAGTGATTTCTCACTAGGAAGGTATATTAATTATCTAACATTATAACTTCTTCACATGGTTATTAGGAGCTATTCAAATACATACATCTGGGGGAGAAAATTTTTATTTAAACCATATTATCATAAATCATAAAGCAGTGAGGTTAATCACAGCAAACCACCTGCTCTTGCTAAATCTGAAATAATCTTGAAGGACATCCTGTGCCATCTGGAAAACAGAGAAACCCCAGTAAGTTCTCTTTTTCAGACTGAGATGAGAGGCTCCGAAGCTTGAGTCTGTCTGTGTTTCTTTTTTCCTTTATATGTCATGCAGGTGTCAAGAGCTTAGGAACCAAACACTCTTAGTCAATCTCTTATAGAAAATATAGCAAAATCTTATAGATATAACTATTGGAAATGTTTCAGCCTATATATTTTATTAAATCAAAAGTAGCAATCTTAGGTTTATGTTTTTTAGTCATATTTTTATTTATTAAAATATACTGATTTTACAAAATAATGGATTTCTTATGCTTTTTGTATATAATGGACTTTGATCATATTGACTCCTTTATTGCTTTTTCTTTGATAATTCTCCTGCTTCCCCTCTGCTCCTTCATCTCCCTTCCCCCATCCCTTTTTGGCATTCATGCCATTTCATTTCATAAATTCTACACTAAGAGAGAATACATCACTTGTCTTTCTGACTTCATTCAAAAAACACATCCCCAGTCTATCTCTTTTCTTTGAAGATATGATATTCTTTATAGATGGAGAATCTTTTATTGTATATACTTAGCACATTTTCTTCATCTGTTCATTTAGTGGTGGACACTTGGCCTGAGTGCATAATTTGGTTATGTTGAATATGCACCATGATGAGCATAGAAGGTGCAGAAGCATTCTTTGGGATGTATACTTTTCATTAAACATTTTTAAGGCAGTCATGAAAATTTTTTAAATTTCACTAATAATACATTTATTGTTCCATTTCTGGAAATGATAAACTCTTTTAAAAATCTTTACAGGTTCAGTTTAAATGTAAAATGTTGTCACAGAATGGTATGTTTTAACAGCTAGTCTCCAGCTAGTGGCTCTGTTTTGGGAGGTTGTGGAACCTTGGAGATCATAGTCCAGTTAGGATATAGGTCAGTTAGAAATAGGTCAGTAGGATAACTTTCAAAGTGATACCTACTCTGGTTACTGGTTCCATTCTGAATTATATGGTCCCTGGCTGGTTACCATGTCAACAACCTTAATGCCCTTGTTACTATAAACCTAGCACTGATGTCATCATGTTCCTACCATTATGAAGTATTTACGTCCACTGAAACCAAGAATCAAAATAATTTTCCTCCTTTAAGTTGCTTCTGTCAGGGATCCTATTACAGCAATAGGTAAATAATTAATAGTTTCCTGTAATTATTTTAATTTAACTATGACATCCTAGTGATTAATGTTCTTCCCACTGAAACAAAGAAATGAATAACAATAAATGGAAAAATGTATTTCATGTAATATGTGATTTTTCAGATAAGTTATCTTCAGTAACAAATATCCTCAAAGTATCTATGACTCTAAGCAACAGGATTGCATTTTTATTCATACCCAAATGCCTTTGTGGATCAGGGAGTCCTGCTCCTCTATTCATTACTCAAGCCTGTGGCCTAGTTTACTTTCTATTGCTGTGAAAATACCATGCCCAAAATCAATTTGTGGAAAAAATGGCTTATTTCAGTCTATAGATCACAGCCCATCACTGAGGGAAGCCAGGGAAAGAACTGAAAAGAGGAAGTAGAGCTAATACTATGGAGGAACACTGCTTACTATTCTGCTTCCTCTCACTTGCTCAGCCACCTTTCTCATCCAGCCTTGGCCCAACTGCCTAAGAATGGAACCATCCACAGTAGGCTGGGCCATCCCACATCAATTCCCAAACAAGAAAGTGTACCATACATAAGCTCACAGGCCTGTCAGATAGAGACAATCTCTCATTTGAAATGGTTTATTGTCAAGCATCACTAAGTTTATAGCAAGTTGACCAAAACTATGACAGCCTTTAACAGTTATTTTACCCACTGTTTTCTACCTGGAAGAAATAACAGACTAAAGCATGCCTTCTCTTAAGTTTCTGGACTTGGAGGTGAAAATCTTCATTCCAAAGACATTATACCAACTAGATGTCAGAAGCACAAGTTTACAAATCACTTAACACTGTGAATGACCTGGAATAAAAGACAGTGAAATGTCCATGAAGTCTCACAGCTTTGTCATAGTCCAGACGTCTTGGTTACAAATATCTATTTCTTTTCTTTTTTTCTATACATAACTAGACTCTCCTGTCCCCCAAGAGACACAACTCACAGACAAGTGAAGTTACTTGATCCACTTCAATGTCCTGAATTTGGGGGGCAAGATATAATCTTCCATGTCACACCTTCTGCTATGACTCATCTTGGTCCAGAAAACTAAAATAGGAACTATTAAAAGATACATCCTTCTCACCCTGACCACAATCCAACTTACAATAGCAGAGCATGTGACAACTTCAATAGGAATTTCCTTGAAGGACAAAACAAAGAGCAATATCTAAAATATTTACCACGATCATTCTGAAATCATTAGATAAGCATTTATAGAGGAGACAAGAGACAATAAGAGAAAAGGGAGACTGACTTCCACAATTAGGCTGTAGTCAGAGCAATGATGGATAGCCATCTCTCCAAAGGAAGAAAGGCCGTGTGCCCCAGCATAGAAGGGCTTGAGAGATTTGAGGAACAGAAAAGGAAACTTTGGGCATTGAAGGTTTCCACTACCAGTCTGTTTTCCTTGCAGTCTCAAAATAAATACTGATGGAGTTTGGTATAGTGATCATCTTTTTGGTTCTTTTTAAACTTTTGTTTGGTTTTGAGTTTTGGGGGATCTTTTTTTGTTGTTTTGTTGAAATAAAAGGAGTAAACCAGTTTTTAGTCTCCAAAAACCACAATTTGGAAGGTAAGGATCATATATAAAAGTAGAAGGGCAAGGTTCATTTAGAAACTATTATTTGCTTTTGTCCATAAAGACAGGACTGATCTATAAGAACTAAAAGATATGAAGTTGTTCAACAGATTAATAAAATACATGGATTGAATACAACCATCCCCCCAAAACTACATATAGAAAAATTAAAATTAGTTTTAAAAACCTTCCCTTTAATTTAATGCTGACCAAAATAATGTCCCATAAAAATCAGACAACAGTGAGATATGATTTAAATATTTTAATATAGCACTTATAATAGGCAGTGTCAGCATGTGCCTTTAATTCCAACACTTAGGAGGTAGAGGCAGGTGGATCCCTAAATTGGAGGTCAGCATGATGTATGGTGAGAGTTCCAGGACAGCCAGGGTTACACAGAGAAACTGTCTCAAAAAACAAACAAACAAACAAAAAGATAGCATGATGTTGAATGAGGGGAGGAGTCTAGATGGGGGTGGAAATGAAAACAGGAAGAATCAGTAGGGAAAACATGAAGGGAGAGAGAACTGCAAGGGATAAATGGAATCTGTGGGCATTTCTAGATGAGCTAGAAACCTAGTGTAATGTAAACCCCCAGCAATCTATGAGGGTGACCCTAGCTAAGACTCCTAACAATGAGAGGTAAGGAGTCTCAACCATCTCATGTAACCAGACAGGACATCCAGTGGAGGGAATGGACACCAACCCACCTACAACCAACAGTTTGTCCTGCCTACAAGATGTGCTAGAGTGGAGCTGGCATAGAAATTGTGGTAGTGGGCAACCAATGACTGGCCCAGCTTGAGACCCGTGATGTGAGAGGGAGCATCCACATCCCTGGGGACCAGGACCCAAAAGTAGGATAGCCCAGAGACCTTAGCCCAGAGACCTACGATAGAACCAAACATGACTGGCAATAAAAGGTCAATAAAACAATTTTAATGATATTCTGCTACACTCATAGAATTGTACCTAGTCCAACTGTCATCAGAGAGGCTTCACCCAGAAACTGATGAAACAGATGCAGAGAGCCACAGCCAAACATTAGGTGGAGTTCAGGGAATCCTGTGGAAGAGAATGAGGAAAGACTGTAGGAGCCAGAGGGGCCAAAGACATTACAAAACCCCCACAGAAGCCACTAACCTGGGTTTATAGAAGCTCACAGAGACTGAACCAACAACCAAGGAGCCTTCATGGGACAGGTCTAGGCCCTTTACATGTATGTTACAGTTGTGTAACTTGGTATTCTTGTAAAACTCCTAACAGTGAGAGAAGGGGCTGGCTCTGACCCTCCACATCGATTTTCACAGTGGTCATACCAGTTTGCCCTTCCACCAGTAATAAAATAATGTCCACTTTCCCTCCATCTTCATCAGCATGCACAGTCATTTGCTTTGTTTATATTGGTCATTCTGACTGAGGTAAGCTAAAATCTCAAATTAGTCATAATTTGCATTTCCATGATGGTTAAGGATGTTGAACATGTTTTTTCAGTGTTTCTCTGCTATTTGTCCTTTCTATTAACTTCTATACTCTATTTTTTTAGTTGAGTCATTTTTCTTTTTTAATTTATTTTGATTTATTTATAAGATAAAATTCTTTTTTCCTATATCCCCTTGCTCTCCCTCCCTTCCTCCTCCAAATCCCTCCTGAAAGACTTCAGCCTCCCTCCTTCCCATCCCCCCATCCCCTCCCCAAAAAGGGCAAGAAGTCTCAAGGTGGATCTGCTCAGCATCTACTCCAGGCAAGTCCAATCTCCTCATACTAATGTCAAGACTGGGTGAGGTCTTCCTCTGGAGGGAATGGGCTCCAAAGTGCCAGTCCATGCATAGATACACACTCCCCTTAAGGCTTCACATACTGCCCATGTCAGTGGACAGTTGTCTACCCATGGAAGGCCTAGTTCCTTTTCTTGAAGGTTCCTCAGTTCTTAATTCAGTGAGCTCCCCGGAGCTCCAACCAGGCATCACTGTGGGAATTTTCCTCATAATCCCTATCCCTTTGTTTACATAGACTCTCCTCCCCTGCTCTCAGCTGGACCAGGAGCTCAGCCTAGTGCTCAAGCATGTATCTCTTCCTCTAACTCTATTCATTGTTGGATGTAAGTTCTGTGATGGCTCTTGGGGTGGCTCTTCATTTGTTTATAGGGGAAGTCTTGTCTAGGCAACACCTTCACTATTGGTTGGAGACATATCCAAGGACATCCTGTGAGTTCTTGTAGATTACCCTAGCACCCTGTCATTTTCCAACCCTGCATTGGCTTCTTCTATTAAGATCTCACTTCTCTTTTTTTTCTCCCTCCTTGTTGCTCCTCTCACTCAATCATCTTCTTCTCTCATGATTTATTCACACACCTTCTTGGTTGTGGCCTCTTATGCTCCCAATTAACTAGGAAGATCTTCTCTATTTTCTCTTCCTAGGGAACTCCTTGGATGCTTCTCTTAAGTTCCTTCTGATACCAAGCTTTTCAGGGGTTGTGGTTTGCAGGCTGGGTGTTCTTTGCTTTTTGTCTAAAGTCCACTAATGAGTGAGTTCATCTCATGCTTATCTTTCTGGGCTTGTGATACTTCACTCAGAAGGATATTCTTCAAATCCATCCATTTGCCTGAAAATTTTAAGATGTCATTTATTTTACTACTGAGTAGTACTCCATTGTGCAGATGTATCACAGTTTGTTAATCCATTTGTCTGTTGAGGGGCACGTAGGTTGTTTCCAGGTTCTTGCTATTACAAACAATGCTGCAATAGCTGAGCTAATGCCTTTGGAGTGTGACTTCAACCTATACTACAGAGCTGTAGAAAAAAAAAAAAAAAACAGCATGGTACGGGCATAAAAACGAATTTTTAGATCAATGGAATCAAATCAAAAACCCTGACATTAACTCACATACCTATAAACATCTGATTTTTGACAAAGGGGCCAAAAATATCCAATGAAAAAAGGATAGTATCTTCAACAACTGTTGTTGGCATAACTGGATAGTGGTATGTAGAAAAATGCAGATAGATCCAAACTTATCACCCTGCACAAATCTCAAATCCAAGTGCATCAAAGACCTCAACATAAACCCAACAACACTAAACTTGATAGAAAAGAAAGTGGGAAATACCTTCCAGCACATTGGCACAGGTGACTAGTTCCTAAATATAACACCATTAGCAGACACTAAAAACAACAATAAGTTTGACCTCCTGAAACTGAGAAGCTTCTATAAGGCCAAGGACTCTGTGATTAGGACAAGATGACAGCCTACAGGATGGGGAAAGATCTTCAGCAACCCTACAACTGACAAAAGACTGATCTCTAAAATATATAAAGAACTCAAGAAACTAGAGCCCCAAACTCTAAATAACCTAATTAAAATATGGAGTTCAGAACTACAAAGAGAATTCCCCACAGAAGAATTACAAATGGCTGAAAGATACTTGAAAAATTGTTCAACATCTTTAGCCATCAGAGAAATGCAAACCAAAACAACTTTGAGATACCACCTTACACCTGTCAGAATGGCTTAGATCAAATACATTGAGGACAGCTGCGCCGTGCCCAGTCCCGTCCACAGCACCAGGATTCTTCTGTGGTAATTGACCAGGTCCTTTATTGTTACAGATACTTCTTGCAGTAGTAGCCCCTTGCAGTAGTAGTTCCTTCTCCCAACCTGTGCAGCCAGTTTTAAGCTCAAGTCCTTCACTCAGCTAATGCCACGTGGGCCTTCACCATAGGGCCACGCACACGGAAGCAAGCTAGTCAATTCAGCACATCCCATGGATGGAGTTAATTATTACTAGAAGCATTCGCCATCAGGAAGGTGGGGAACAGGAGCCAACGCCATCTTTAAGGTGCGGCAGCTCCCAACAGACAGCTTATACTGGAGAGGATGCAGAGCAAGGGGAATCACTCCTCCATTGTTGATGAAAATGTATATTTGTACAGCCACTCTGGAATGCAGTATGGCAGTTTCTTAGAAAACTGGGAATCAATCTCCCCAAGAACCCAATGTTTAGTGGGTTTTTTTTTTTTAGTTCTTTGTATATTGTAGACACTAACCCTCATCAGATGTATAATTGGTAAAGATATGTTCTCCCTTCTGTAGGCTGCTGTTTTGTTTTAATGGTGGTGTCTTTTGCTATACAGGAGAATTTTAGTTTCATGCAGTCCCATTTATTAATTGTTAGTCCGGATGTGTATGCTATCAGATTCCTATTTAGAAAGTCATTTCCTATGTGAATGAGTTCAAGTCTGATCCTCACTTTTCTTCTGTCAGATTGAACGTATCTGGTATTATGTTATAGTTATTTGATCCATTATGTTTTGTTTTGTTCAGGATGAAAGATACAGATATATTTTATTATTCTACATACAATTTGTCAAGCATCATTTGTTGAAGATGTCTTTTATTCAGTATATATTGTTTGTTCCTTTATTAAAATCAGGTACCTGTAAATGGGTGAAATTATGTCTAGTATTTATTTCTATTCCATTGATGAATGTGTCTTTATGCCAATTCTATGCTGTCTTTATTATTACAGTTCTGTAAGACAACTTAATATCTAGGATGGTAATACTTCCAACAGTTATTTTATTATTCATTATTGTTTTAGCTATCCGTGTGTGTGTGTCTGTGTGTGTGTGTGTATTTCTATATGAAAATTGTTGTTTCAATTTCTATAAAGAATTGTGTTAGATATTTGATTGGGATTGCATTGAATCTCTAGATTGAAGTAAAATATCCATTTTCACACTATGAATCTTCTTAATCTTTTTAATTTATCATTTTGTTCTAGTTATAACTTATATGCTGTATTGAATTGCAAACCATGAAATATTTATTGAACATGAGTATCCAAGAAAACAAAATAGGTGCCAGGTAGCTACTAATAAATGATGTACTTGGTCAGTTTCCAAGTATTCAGTTGTTATCATTTTAGCATCCCTATTTTCATCACACCTTCATATACTTTTAATACAATATGTAACATAAATTTAGTAAGAAGAAAGTGGTTTTTTACAAAATCCATAATTCTATGTTGAGGATTGGGCTGATTCAAGATTTTGCCTGATGGCCCATATATAGAGAAAGAACACAATTCTTCCTCTAAAACTAGGGCTATGCTTGGGAGAACCAATAATGGCTTGGGCTAGGGCCTTGAGAGAGTCACAGCTTTGTATATTGAGAACCAGCCCTTCCCCCCCCATGCTGAGCTAAGGTTGCTAGTCCCAAAGTCCACTATGCTCCATCTATAGTATTCTTGAGATACTCTGTGTTGCCTTGTGCAACATTTGTTACTTTCTTTCTTTTCACTTCATTCCATTGCATGATTATTTCTGCTCACACTGTCCTGTTTCTGCTCTGGAAATAGTGGATAAGATGCTATACTTTTTAATTAGCTGTCATGGCATGCAACATAGCTTGTTCTCCTTATTTTAAACTTTTATATCACCTTATTTCCAAGTCCCCTTATTTCTTTCAGGACCTGGTCACTAAAGGAAGACCTAAAGGTCAATTCTATATTTAACAATTCAAATAATCATATTATCACTGAGTAACTAAACTTTAAAAGGTTGCTAAAAATCCTCAATTGATAAACTCACTTTATTAAAATGATTTTAGATATGAGCTTAATACACTCATATATGTAACTCTTCTATTTAATAATAAAAAACTCGCTCAAAAACAAAAAACAAAAAAATCCAAAGAATATGACATTTGAGTACCTGAAGAGACATTTTTAGCATACCCTCTTAAAGACTATATAAGAAGATGCAGAAAGATATGTGGGAAGGTGACTCATGGCATTCTGAGAATGACTGGCAGGAGGCTAACAGGTCTAGCTGTGGCCTCTGTCTCAGCCCCTGTGCCACTTAATCACACCAGGCAACTCTAGTATTTGCTTTGGATCTCTACTTGAAGAATTTGCTTCAGACAGTGTCTTAAACCATCCCCTAAAAGAGTATTTACAAATACCATTATCTCCTTGGTGTTCCTAATTGCTTTCATTTATATTCTTTTTTCCCATAGCACTAAATATAAAGTTTCATGCCCATCATTTTTTTACTGTTTGCCTACTCCTCTACTGTGTGTTGTCCAAATGATTCAACATCTTTGTTGTTTTCTTATTGGTACATCCAAGTGCTAAGAATACTACCTTAATGTCCTATAAACACTCAAAACTTCTTTGAATAAATAAACTTAAAGAGTTTGCTTTTTATAGAGCTAGACAGCACTCAAAATTTTCCATTGTCTCCCACAACTCACTATAACTGCAAGAAGCATCACTAATGCTGAGTCCACACCCAGGAGGGAGGTTCCAAGACATGTCCTCACCTGAAGCTCTGTAATTCACTCTTTCCCAAGCCTCACATTTGGCTTTGACAATTACCTGATCCTGCTTGTCTTGGGATACTCCATGTGTCACTGTTTAGTGTTACAACCTCCCACAGCCCTAAGTCTGAGATTGTGAGGTTTGAGAGCAATTTTATTATGTTTTGAATGTGACCATAGATGAATATTGGAGAAATTGGAATTTTCTTTAATGCAGTTATAAAAGACATGGAAATTATATAACATATCATCACTTTGATCTGCACTAGTTGTTTTTGAAGTTTTTATAGAGAAAGTTAAACAGATGTGATTAAAATGAACAGACAGAGAACAGGCAGTTTCTATCTGAGAAAGAATTTCTACATACGATGTGGAACAAGGGAACACTCCTCCATTGTTGGTGGGAGTGTAAGCTTGTTCAGCCACTTTGGAATGCAATATGGCAGTTTCTCAGAAAATGGAGAATCAGTCTCCCCAAGGACTCAGCAATACCACTTCTGGATGTATACCCTAAAGAGGCACCTTCACACTCCAAAGGTATTAGCTCAACTATGTTCATAGCAGCATTATTTGTAATAGCAAGAACCTGGAAACAACCTAGATGTCCCTCAACTTAAGAATGGATTAACAAACTGTGGTACATCTACACAATGGAAATACTACTCAGCAGTAAGAAAAAATGATATCCTAAAATTCACAGACAAATGGATGGATTTGGAGAATATCCTCCTGAGCGAGGTATCACAATCTCAGAAAAATAAGCAGGGGATGTACTCACTCATTAGTGGTCTCTAAACAAACAAACAAACAAGAAAAAAAGCCAAGCATGCCCAAGCGGCAAACCACAACCACTGAACAGCTTGGGATCAGAAACACCCTGGACTGACCTTTCGGACCCCACTCCACCTAGAGGAACACCTGACTCACTCTTGAGGGAGGATGGACAAAACTGGATTTGACCAGGATTGGAGACTGATCCAAACATTATTGGGTCAGTGGTACCATAGGACTGTCTGCTCCCTGCCCAGGGAGGGGATGGGGAGTTGTGGAGAAGAAAAATGACCTGATGTGGCGAGAGGGGGAAGGGACCTTGAATAAGGATATACAGGGATGGAAAAAAAAATTCAGAGGGAAAGCTGAACACAAAGTAAATATATGTGTAGCAATCTTATTTGCATTATCACCCTTGATAAGCCATGCTTATGATTCTTATCCTCCTTATAGTTATTGTTAACTTTTCAGCATTTTAAATTCATTTTACTGTTTTTTTTAATAAATACAAAATAAATAAAGAAGAAAAAAAAGAAAAAAAAAGAGAGAGTGACCAGAGGGAGGTGTAAGGGACCTTGAACAAGGACATACACAGATAAAAAATATGACTTTATTCACAATAAAAAAATTAGAAAGTTCGAGGCAAAATCATTTTTTAAAGAATAAATACTACTAAAATTGTTCAAGTTAAAAAAAAGAACCAAATTAGCCTCATGCCTTTAATCCCAGCATTTAGGAGGCAGTGACAGGTGAATCTTTGTGCATTCAAGGCCAGCCTGGTCTATGGAGTGAGTTCTAGAACAGCCAAAACTATACAGAGAAACAAATAAACAAAAAACAAATTAATGTGAAGATATACTATGTTCATGGATCACAATTATAAACATGAAAATTTCTCAAATTTGTCTACATATTCAGTTCAATCTGAATAAAATTATGGATATTTAAAAAAAAAAGAATTTCTCCGTATTGATTTCAAAGAAGAATCAACTAAATATAGTTGTCTGCCCCAAAGAGATTTTCTCTTATTACCAAGTATTGTTTTCTTACATTGAATTCCATGGTAGATAAGAGAAAATAAATTATTTTGTGAGAAAAACTTCAATATTTTGTTCTGTTGTCCTTAATTTTTACATCAATTCAACTTGTTTATGTTTTGAGATTTGTTGCATATAAAATGATGCATTTTCATTGAATAATGACATAGAAAGGGAGACTTCCTATTGGTCTCAATTTCTGGTAAGGAAAGAGAAAGTGAGGTGAAGGAGTCTATGTAATAATGGCAGACATGTGTGAGCTGAAACGGTCTTCACAGGTTAGATAATTGTCCTAGCTTAGGACAGAAACTTCTCTTGAAGCAGAACCCCCTGTTTACACAGCCCCTTCATCCTGTAAGATATGGCTGAGTTTGAGAAAAGATGATTTGCTTGCCAGGCTCCACTGGACTCTTCCTGCCTAGCCTGTGCATGCCTTTGCTGGAGTTTGTGACTATGCTCTTCAAATTTCCATCACCATGAAAGCCCACCTTGTCACTCAACACCAATATACTGATCTCTCCTCAGTATCCATCTCCTCTCCAACCATCTGCCCAAATCTTTGCCACACTAAATAGAAAAAGTGACTGGAATAGAAAAACCAGATCTCTTTGGATCTGAAGCCCTATGGTCCTCTCACTTTACACAGCTCAGAGTTCCCCTTCTCTAAGAGAGATTTTCAGCCTTGAGCCTTTTATTTCTGTATCTTTGCTTGTAAAAGTGGCTCTCAAGATTAAAAAAAAAGAAGAAAACAATCACTTTACAGTTTTTGTATGCTCGATTGTTTGTGTTTTTTTTTCTTTTGTATTCAAATCTCCCTTTGAGCTTAAGTCCACTAAGTAATGAATGGAATTGTGTCCTAAATTGTCTCAAATAGAAGAAAGTAATGATATTAAAGAACTGGAAACATTCACTGGTTATCCCTCACCCTCAATAGACCTTAATCATCCCAACTGCTCAAACTGAGGCTCTACTATGACACCCATAAGATGAGATTTCTGATACCTAATTTCCCAGAATTTCCTTCTTGCTTCAGCCCATAATATCCTCTCTATAAACATCACATTTGAAGATGGGGGGGCTGGTATTCCTCAGTGTTAAAGGTCAGAGAGCATAATTTTCAGCTCTCTGAAAAAAATCACATTAATAGTTTCATCACATAGACTGAACCAATAAGTGAGTGAAGCACCTAGGATGAATCATGTCTGACGGGTAAGCAGTAAAAATTCAGTGTCCCCAAAGGCTGCCATTCCCCAGAGGCAGGGCTTGTATCTTCTATAAAAGAGCCGGTGTGAAAAGGATGCCACATCAGATCCCAGTGATTATCTGTTCTCTGCATACCAGGTAAGCTTTTCTATGTGGATACTTTACCATTCACTTCATGAGTTTTTGTGACTTTTCCTGGAACCTTGTTTGCATTTGAGGTGTCTCTTTTATCCTCTTATTGAAATTTATTCCTAGTTATAGTGCATATGAATCATTTGAATTATAAACCCTAGACATTTTCTTTTAAAAGTAATCATGATTGAAAGTAATTTAGACCAGTTGATGTGTCCCATCAATTCTCTCTGTGTCTGTGTCTGGGTAAGAACACAAGCCTATTGAACTTCTTGTGACATCATCTCTTTATCTGAAATTTTAGTAAAATAATTTTGTTCTTTCAATAAAAAAATTTGTTAAAGAGTTTGCTGTATTTTGGTGTTTTGGACTGTAATTTAGACAGAGGAGAATTTTCACTATAAAAATGTATCTCATTTAAAAGAATAAGAACTAAAGGCAGTGTCATGAGTGGTTAATGCCAGGAGATAAGGGCATGTGCTATGGCTGTTTGGGAAAGCAAGACAAATCTGAGGTGCTGGCTATGGAAAAGCTGCCTAAAACAGGTATAGCAGGTAATCTGTGGCAGTTGGCAAATCTGAGCAAAAAGGCTTGAGAGGTTCATCTGGGATGGAGGAATGTGTGAGCCACAAGTGATGGTGAGGCATTCTGAAGTAACCACAGGTGTATACAGATGATAAAATGTATTATTTATTGCACATGAGCAATGGCCTGTGAGAATTTTATTGTTTTTGTTTTCTACATACCACCACATTTCCACATAAGCCAATGATATCAGACTCATATTTCTGCTGAAGACCTCTGCTGGGCTGCTCACTGTGCCTTATGATAGGAAGAGGGAGAAGCTGGAAAGACTCTGCTTGTTTAGAACCAAACAGATCACCTTTAAGGACCTCCATGACAAAGTACCCTCTGTAGTAGAGAGAGAAAGGAGAACCTCTGTTTCTTTAGACATTGGAAGTGGTATTGCAAGTGGGTTTTTGCCAAGTTATTTTCTCCATAAATCATCTATTCTGTTTCTAGGCCCAGCCATTTTTGAAGCATGAGTTCACACCAGCAGAAGCAGCCCTGCAAAGAACCTCCTCAGTTTCATGAGCAGCAAGTGAAACAGCCTTGCCAGCCACCATCTCAGAAGACATGCGTCTCCCAAATCAAGGAGCCCTGTCACCCCAAGGCTCCTGAGCCCTCTCATCCCAAGGCTCCTGAGCCCTGCCATCCTAAGGCACCTGAGCCCTGCCACCCCAAGGCTCCTGAGCCCTGCCACCCCAAGGCTCCTGAGCCCTGCCACCCCAAGGCTCCTGAGCCCTGCCACCCCAAGGCTCCTGAGCCTTGCCATCCTAAGGTACCTGAGCCCTGCCACCCTAAGGTACCTGAGCCCTGCCACCCCAAGGCTCCTGAGCCCTGCCACCCCAAGGCTCCTGAGCCCTGCCACCCCAAGGCTCCTGAGCCCTGCCACCCCAAGGCTCCTGAGCCCTGCCCCTCAACTGTCACTCCAGTACTAGCCCAACAGAAGACAAAGCAAAAGTAATGTATTCCAAAACTATGCCTTGGCTAGCTGATCACTAGCTGATGCTGAGCCAAAGTTTGTATTCTGTTTGAGTATACCATGCTCTTATGTCACAGTCTCATCTCTCATTTATACCTTAAAATGAAGTACTAAGTACTAAGCTTTTTTTTAACCTATAAATGTGGGGTCCCCAAGTTTCTGAATTTAACTGAAGACTTTGTTCCTGAGCTAGTTTGTCTCCTTAAAATTCCTCTGTAGGGGGAGCAAGTTACAAGTGATTCAGTTGTTCTGTTATATCCCCCATTAAATATCCTTCCACTCCTAACTATATGTTGTTGTTTGACTCAGTGACTTCTTCCTTTGCCCTAAGAAGCAAAAGCTATTAGCACACACAGGAGGGCGGAAAAGAGCTTCATCCAGAAGACACGTGAGCCCAGCACTAATATCCAATCTCTTCCCACTGGGGATGCTAGGGAGTCAGGAAGGTTGTGTAATGCCACCAGAGGCTTTTGCTTTGGACACCTAATGCTAGAATAGGACTCTCCTCTTACAGTTCAGTGTGTCACTCTGGGGTTTGTTTAATACTTGCCCAGCCTGCATATGACATATCTAATCCTGAGTGCTTAAATTGGACTTCTTGGCTTCTAACATATTAAATTGTTTCTGTTCTCTTCAAGAAATCTACCAACAGAAGTGAATCTACTCTTTATTACTCATTTCTTCTACACACCCATAGTTCAACACTTCCCCCACACACACACACAAACTTTAAGACTCACAGCCACCACAGTTGTTATCTCAGTTGGTCCTCTTCAGTTTTTGTCAGGGAGCCTCATGGAAGAATGTCCTTCATACTCCATCCTGTCATAACACACTCACACACACACACACACACACACACACACAAAGAGAGTGAGTCTTAAAAAGGAGACTCACACACTCACACACATACGCTCATATACTCACATACACACACATATACACACAAATGTTCACAATCACACACAAACACATTCACACACACACAAAGAGTGAGACTTACAGAGAGAGACTCACACACACTCACACACATATACTCACATACTCACATACACACACATATACACACAAATGTTCACAATCACACATACACAAACACATTCATACACACAAAGAGAGTAAGATTCACAGAGAGAGACTCACACACAATCACACATACATATACTCACATACTCACATAAACATATACACACAAATGCTTACAAACACATTCACACATACACACACACACACACACACACACACACACATTTCAGTCCTCATAGAGTAACAAACAAAACCTGGTTCACCAGATACTCAGATGGGAGCTTTATCTTACCAGAAGGAAATTTTATATCCCACCAACAAACATGAACCATTTACAGAAAGCTAAATGAAACCTAAGTTGCACAAATAACAAAATTAGTGATTCATGTCACAGATTAGTTTCTACAACACGTCTGTTGGTCCTGTCACATACTTTTACATACATCTCAACTCTACTCTGAGTTTCAGAAGTCTTGATGTTCTTGTTTTCTGATCCTGGGGCATCTGAACCTTGGCTTACTTCTAAGTGGAACTCTTTATGGGCACAGTGGGGGTTTTGTTGGTGTTGGTCCAACTAAGTGCACTGTGGAAGTAAGGAAGAAACGTTTCATCAAGGGAGGCATAGATCTAAGCACTATGTGGAGGGATGGAAATAAGACACCAAAGTAAGCATATTAGGTGCCCAGAAGGGAGGTTAATGCTGTAGATAGACCTGTCCTTGTCTCCAAAAATTAAAGAAAAAACTTCAATTGAAAACTCTTATAAGAAAAGCTGCCCGGCACTCTGAGTAAGTGGAAGTACTGGAAAAGAGGTAGATCTTCATTCCTCCAATCCCCAAGAATGTTTTATTCCTCAAACACAATTGCTAAAAGTCTTGCTTTCTTTTATAGCATTTCACTATAAATTTACCCTTATAGGGTTGCTTAGCAGAAATTTGTGGTGGCCATAGTGCATCCGTGGGCACTAGCTGTGACCCACTGTGCTTTCTTCATCTGTAACTGAGCCTAACCTGTCTTGGGAGCTTTAGATTTTATTTTTTATGTTTCATGTATTTTAGAGAAAAGAAAATTTCTATTACTGTATGGGTTTTTTTTTCTTTTTTAGCTATCCTGGATGCTTTGCTTTTTTATATAAATTTTGATATTGATTTTCAAAAAACAATAAAGAAAAAAATTTACCCTTATAGACACACACCCTATATTTTCTTTCCTCATGATATAACAGAAAATTTTTTTCTTATTCAAGAGCAATATTTAACATTTAATATTAGATGACTGCACAAAGGATCTCCAGAAAGACATTATCAACTTCTTAATGTGTTGATCAATTTTCTAACAACAGTTTTATCACCCTGTCCTTCACAGAACCTATTAGAGATGTAACTCGCTTCCTTAGGCAAGGCTCACACATTGCGGAGAATCAAATGATTCAGGCCTTACGTCAAAGCACTTCTAATCTGACAGTCTTAGTACTGATGTCATAATTGTAGTTTAAATAATAGAAGACTCATCCACTTAAAATCACATTACAACACACAGTATTACAATATATGAGAACTAACTTCCCTGGGAATCTGGGCACATGGTAACTGAGCCACATGGCAGCAGTTACTGCAAATCTTACTAACATCAGAAACACCAATATGTCTCAAATATAGAATGAGAAAATTCAGGTGAGCATTGGTGATAGGTGTGGCCTTCGAGGGTTGTAGAGAAGGAAGGTGGCATGCATAAAGAAGAAACAGATAGTTCCATACCGAGGACCCTTCCTTTTTTTTATTCTCTGCTCCATGCATTTTAAGGACCATAATGAGTATACACAAAATGCTCTGCCAATTCCCCAAACTTCATTTTCCTGAAATACTGTAAAGAAAGTTATGTTGACGGCTACCCACTTCGACCTCCAACTGAGCAAACAGATAACTTCTGGGGTCTCTGAAGGAGAGACTAAGACCCTGCCCAGAGAGGTGACAGGAGGCACACAAGCCCAAGTGCCACAACTGACCAGGAGCCATCTAATAGTGAACCACTGAAGCCATGGGCAAACGTCAGTGCACAAAAATTATGTAATAAAACAAAGAACAACAAGGTAACTCCAGAAGAGAGTAGCACTCTTACAAATACAAGAACTGAACTAAGCAATGAAGAGGAAACAGAAGGAAGCAACACTAAAAATTCCTTTTAGATGATCATCGAAGCTCTCAAAGAAGATATAAAAAATAGCCTTGAAGAAAATACAAACAAAAATTTGCAAGAGATGAACAAATCTATGAAAGAAACATGCCAAGAACTAAAAGCTGAAATGGAAGCAATAAAAAAGGCACAAAATGAGGTAAAGATGGAAATAGAAAACCTGAAGAAAAAAACTGGAACCACAGATACAAGCATAACAAACAGAGTTCAAGAGATGGAAGATAGAATCTCTGAAGTGGAAGACTCAGCACCTCCAATAGATATATCAGTCAAAGAAAATAGCAAAACTAAAAAAGACATAACTCAAAATGTTCAGGAAATCTGGGACACCATGAAAAGACCTAAATTGAGAATAATAGGAATAGAAGAAGGAGAAGAATACCAGCTCAAAGGCACAGATAATGTTTTCAATAAAACCATAGAAGAAAACTTTCCTAACCTGAAGAAGGAAATGCCTATAAAGATACAAGAAGCTTACAGAACACCAAATAGATATGACCCCCAAAAAAGTCAGTGCGCCACATTATAATCAAACCACAAAACATACAGAACAAAGAAAACATTTTAAGAGCTGCAAAAGAAAAGGGCCAACTCACATATAAAGGCAGACCCATCAGAATAACGCCTGACTATTTAGTGGAAATGATGAAAGCTAGAAGGGCTTGGTCAGAAGTTATACAGATGCTAAAACAGCATGGCTGCCAAACTAGAATACTATATCCTGCAAAATTATCAATCACCATAGATGGAGTAAACAAGGTATTTCAGAACAAAGTCAGACTGAAAGAATATCTATCTACCAATCCAGCACTACAGAGAGTATTAGAGGGAAAACTCCAACCTAAGGACCCCAGATACACCCACGAAATCACAAACAATCAATAATTCCACAGAAGAATACCCTAGAGAAAGGAAATACAAACAAGTTACCACCAAAAATGGCAGGAAATATCAATCAATGGTCACTAATTTCCCTTAAAATCAATGGTTTCAACTCTCCTATAAAACGTCACACACTAATAAGATGGATACAACAACAGAAGCCATCTTTCTGTTGCCTACAAGAAACACACCTCAACCGCAAAGACAGAGACAGACTTAGAATAAAGGGTTGGGAAAAGATTTTCCAGTCAAACGATGCTAAGAAACAAGCAGGGGTTGCAATCCTAATATCTAACAAAGTAGACTTTAAGCTAAAAGCAATTAAAAGGGACCAACATGGTCACTACTTATTCATCACAGGAAAAATTGGTCAAGAAGAGATTTCAATCTTAAATATTTATGCCCCTAATATAAGGGCACCTACTTATGTAAAAGAAACACTGCTAAAGCTCGAATCCCATATCAATTCTTACACCCTAATAGTGAGAGACTTCAATACCCCACTTTCAACCCTGGATAGATCAACCAGACAGAGCCTCAACAGAGAAATAAGGAGTCTAAATGAGGTTATGATGCAAATGGATTTCATAGATATCTACAGAACCTTCCACCCAAAGGCAAAGGAATATACATATTTCTCAGCTCCTCATGGAACTTTCT